>CAWUFW010017554.1:0-256926 GCA_963921515.1 Calotriton arnoldi
AATGCCCAGAAAGCGCTGCCAGGAAGGCGCTGCGCAGCAAAAAGGGCGTGGCCTCTGAACACCTCTCTGCAACGCAGCCTCCTGGCGCATACTGGAGGTACAGGGTGGGCTAGTTGGACCCCAGAGACCTCATGATTCAAGGGGACTTAATCCCCCAACTTAAAACGCGCCACGGGGCGCGTTTGCACAGATGTCACTCAGGCCCCGCCCTCCCTTCACCATTGTGCAAATATTCCTCTAAAATCAGCCGAACTACGAATTCCGATTTACTCACCTGTTATCAGGAGAGACCTCAGTGCTGCATCTTTCAGCCCAGTACTGATCCTGAAAAGTAATTTTAACCGTACTTACCAGTAACTTGAATTTCCTTCCATAGGATATCATTGCCTGCTTTTTGCTGAAAAAGTTTCTCTGTGTCGATTTTTGTAACATACAAATATTCCTCTAAAATCAGCCGAACTACGAATTCCGAATTACTCACCTGTTATCAGGAGAGACCTCAGTGCTGCATCTTTGAACCCAATACTGATCCTGAAAAGTAATTTTAACCGTACTTACCAGTAACTTGAATTTCCTTCCATAAGCTAACATTGACTGGTTTCACTTGGAAATTCTTCTAAGTGTGGAGTTTTGGAACTTTATAATATTCCTCTAAAATCAGCCGAACTACGAATTCCGATTTACTCACCTGTTATCAGGAGATAACCCAGTGCTGCATCTTTTAGCCCAGCACTGACCCTGAAAAGTAATTCTAACCATATTTACCAGTAACTTGTATTTCCTTCCATAGGAATCCATTGTCTGGTTTTCAGCAGAAAAGTTTGTGTCGATTTTCACAAACTACAAATATTCCTTAAAAATCGCCTGTATGACTTAAACGCATTCTTTCAACTGTTTACAGGAGTTGCACCAGTGCTGGATCCAAGTTCCACCACTGAGTAAGAAAAAGTAACGATAACACTACTTACCTGCTAAGTGAATTTCCTCCCATAGGATAGCATTGGTGATTCTATGTGAAAAAGTTTCTAAGTGTCAACTTTCAAAATACAATAATATTCCTTAAAAATCACTACTGTAACCAAAACGCTTTTACTCAACTGTTTACAGGAGATGTCCCAGGACTGAATCTAGGATCCAGTCCTGTGGTTAGAAAAGTAATCCATAAAGTAACTAATTGCATTTAACTTGAAATTCACATTGAGCTCAATGTTGCATTGTGTTTGAAATTGTGTTGCCCATTGCAACAACTGTAACTACTGTACTTAAAAGTCTATTGCCTATTTGCAAAGTATTTAAACTAAAGTAATTCATTCTGAGAAAGTATATTTTGTAATGTAATGTATAATGTAATTACAATGTATTTAAAAAATAAAATATCTAAAAATAAATAGTTTAAAAAAATGTAGTAAATCAGTATCAAAAAAATAAATATAACAATTAATACATTTAAAAATTGTCATTTACAAAACCTTTGAAATTCACTGAAAAAAACCATAGGTTTCAGACATGTTATAGTTAGGAATTAGCATTTAAAAACCTTTGAAATTCACTGAAAAAACCATAGGTTTCAGGCACGTTATAGTTAGAAATTAGCATTTAAAAAACCTTACAAATTCACTGAAAAAACCATAGGTTTTAGGGACAGTTATAGTTAGTTGGACATTGCACTTGTACAAAACCCGTGAAATTCCCCCGTTATAGTTAGTTCAGGTAACTATAACTCGCGCCCCCGCAATGCACTGCTGATGACGTCACATATTACATCACTCATGACATGGTCAGTGACATCTCAAATGACATCACTGCTGACATCACTGATGACATCATCCATGTGATAATTTGATGCATCTTCTCACACCCTAATATAACTTTTGATACACCCACTGTAAATTACAGACTGCCATTGTCAAAACCATAGACACTCCAACACCAATTACTATATACACACTCACTGATTCTTAGGTCTACACACACACATCTACTCACTCACCTGTACAGTCACTCATACTTATAGTCACTCAGTACAGGACTATCATATGCACTCATACACCTATATAAACACTCACACACCGCCACTCATCCATAGAGGTACTCACACACCTAGTCAGTCATGCAAAAAAGTAAGCACACACCCATTTACTCACCTATACAGTTATACACACACCAGCTCACTTACTCATACAAATACTAGCACATTCTTACGCTCTTATACAATCTCTGATACAAGCACACACTCATCCATACAGTCACTATCACAATCACACACTCTCGCTTATAGCTATTTATATACTCCAACACACATATATACTGCCTTTCACATACGTAGTTACTCACACATGTACCACTGGGACATACATTCACTCACTAACACACTCTTACACACACTTACCCACCCATACAGTCTATCACAGATGCACTCTTGAAACCATCCACCCAGTGAATCACCCACTCACACATCTATGCACAGAGTCGCACACACCCCACCCACACAAACACTCAGGCACCCATACAGATACTCAGCCAACCAATCAATAACTCATATAGACACTCATGTAGCTATTCACAAACCATGCTGCCACTTACACAGCAACAGACAGACGGATACAGACATTCACCCAGTTTAGTCACTAACCCATGCATTTAGTAAGATACGTTTAATCATTCACTTATAGAGTTAGTTACGCACCTACTAAATCATCCATTCAGACACTTATACACCCACTCATTCTTCAATACGCCTTTCCCTATATATATTAAACATATTTAAACTTTACAGAAACACACAGTCACTGGATGATGTCATTTGAGATGTCATCAGTGATGTCATCAGTGATGTCACTGACCATGTCATGAGTGATGTAATATGTGACGTCATCAGCAGTGCATTGCGGGGGCACGAGTTATAGTTACCTGAACTAACTATAACGGGGGAATTTTACGGGTTTTGTACGAGTGCAATGTCCAACTAACTATAACTGTCCCTAAAACCTATGGTTTTTTCAGTGAATATATATATATATATATATTATCTACTGGCGGTCGCCAGTAGATAGTTATAGTTAGGACCTATTTTCCATAGGAAATCCGCAACATTCTATTTGAAATAACTTTGGCGCCGGTTGACGAATCTTCGCGAAATTTTCAAACTTTGTGGCCCGCTCCGGTCCGCTCCTATCTTGAAATTTTCGGGGTGATTCGGCAATCGGGGGCCGAGAAAAAGGGGTCCCAAAACGTGTTTTCCCATGCAATTTTCCATAGGAACCTTTCATCGCAGCTACAGCTCGAACTGCTGAACGGAATTACACCAAATTTGGCAAAAAGGTAGCCCTTGGTTCAGAGTCGTGCCTTTTGCTTAAATAGTGTAAATCCGTTCAGTAATTAAAACGCGTCACAGGGCGCGTTTTCACAGTGGTGAAGGGAGGGGGCGGGGCTTCAGGTGACATGTGTGCAAACAGGCCCCGTGGCGCGTTTTAAGATGGGGAATTAAA
Source organism: Calotriton arnoldi (assembly GCA_963921515.1). NCBI lineage: Eukaryota > Metazoa > Chordata > Amphibia > Caudata > Salamandridae > Calotriton > Calotriton arnoldi. The sequence goes on from CAWUFW010017554.1 coordinate 3,489, forward strand.
TCCTCTTCAATCCTGAGGGTCCTGGGGGCCAACTAGCCCACCAGGTACGTCCAGAAAGCGCCACAGAGCTGCGTTGCAGAGAGGTGTAAAAAGGGGCGTGGCCTCTGAACACCTCTCTGCAACGCAGCTGCCTGGCGCATACTGGAGGTACAGGGTTGGCTAGTTGGACCCCAGGGATGCTCATGATTCAAGGGGACTTAATCCCCCAAATTAAAACGCGCCACGGGCGCGCTTGCACAGTGGTGAAGGAGGGGCGGGCTTGAGGTGACATGTGTACAAACAGGCCCGTGGTGTGTTTTAAGTTGGGAGATTAAGTCCCCTTCAATCCTGAGGGTCTCTGGAGTCCAACTAGCCCACCAGGTACCTTCAGTAAGCACAACAGAGTTGCGTTGCAGAGAGGTGAAAAAGGTGCGTGGCCTCGGAACGCCTCTTTGCAACTCAGCTCTGTGGTCCTAACTGTAGGTACCTGGGGGCTAGTTGGGCCCCAGGGACACTCAGGATTCAAGGGGACTTAATCCCACAACTTAAAACATGCCACGGGGCGCGTTTTCACACATGTCACCTCAGGCACCCCCTCCCTTCACCACTGTGCAAATGCGCCCTGTAGCGGGTTTTAAGAGGTAGTTTTAATCCCCCTGCCCTATTATGTACTAGGGACTTACAGAGGAGGTCATGCTAATCACAGGGGTACCCCAACGCATAGTGTTCCTAGTGTATGTAGGTGTTTTAACTGTATTCTAAGTGTGTTTTAGCATAGCACTGGCTCTGGTTAGTCAGAGTCAGTTACCACCAGTACACGTTGGAAAAAGTTGTGGGCACAGGATGATTTTGGAACAAGGCCTCTTTCTGCTCCTCTGTTGGTTCTTTCTGCACATCTTTTGCTTCTTCCTGCACTTTTCTTCGTCTTTGTGGACTTCTGTTGCTTCTTTCTGCATTCTTTTGCTTCTTTCTGTGCGTTTTTTCTTCTTTCTTTACATGTCCTACCTCTGTAGGCATAGTTGCAAACTAGCATTTAAAAAACCATTGAAATTCACTTAAAAAACCATAGGTTTCAGGTACGTTATAGTTAGAAATTAGCATTTAAAAAACCTTTGAAATTCACTGAAAAAACCATAGGTTTCAGACACGTTATAGTTAGAAATTAGCATTTAAAAAACCTTTGAAATTCACTGAAAAAACCATAGGTTTTAGGGACAGTTATAGTTAGTTGGACATTTCACTCGTACAAAACCCGTGAAATTCCCCGTTATAGTTAGTTCAGCGAACTATAACTCACGCCCGCAATGCACTGCTGATGACGTCACATATTACATCACTCATGACATGGTCAGTGACATCACTGATGACATCACTGATGACATCTCAAATGACATCACTGATGACATCACTGATGACATCATCCATGTGATAATTTGATGCATCTTCTCACACCCTAATATAACTTTTGATACACCCACTGTAAATTACAGATTGCCATTCTCAAAACCATAGACACTCAGTACAGGACTATCATATGCACTCATACACCTACATAGACACTCACACACCGCCACTCATCCATATAGGTACTCACACACCTAGTCAGTCATGCAAATAATTAATCACACTGCCATTTACTCACCTATACAGTTATACACACACCAGCTCACTTACTCCTACAAATAGTAGCACATTCTTATGCTGTTAAACAATCACTGATACAAGCACACACTCATCCACACAGCCACTCTCACAATCACACACTCTCACTTATAGCCATTTAAATACTTCAACAAACATATATACTGCCTTTCACATATGTAGTTACTCACACATGTACCACTGAGATATACATTCACTCACTAACACACCCATACACACACTCACCCACCCAAGCAGTCCATCACAGATGCACTCTTGAAATCATTCACCCAGTGATTCACCCATTCACACATCTATGTACAGAGTCATACACACCCCACCCACACAAACACTCAAGCACCCATACAGATACTCAGACAACCAATAAATAACCCATATAGACACTCATGTAGCTATTCACAAACCCATGCAGCCGCTTACACACCAACATAGAGACGGATACAGACATTCACACAGTTTAGTCACTAACCCATGCATTCAGTAAGATACGTTTAATCACTCAGTTATAGAGTCAGTCACGCACCTACTAAATCATCCATTCAGACACTTATACACCCACTCATTCTTCAATACGCCTTTCCCTATGTATATTAAACATATTTAAACTTTACAGAAACACACAGTCACTGGATGATGTCATCAGTGATGTCATCAGTGATGTCATTTGAGATGTCATCAGTGATGTCATCAGAGATGTCACTGACCATGTCATGAGTGATGTAATATGTGACGTCATCAGCAGTGCATTGCGGGGGCGTGAGTTATAGTTGCTGAACTAACTATAACAGGGGAATTTCACGGGTTTTATACGAGTGAAATGTCCAACTAACTATAACTGTCCCTAAAACCTATGGTTTTTTCAGTGAATATATATATATATATATATTATCTACTGGCGGTCGCCAGTAGATAGTTATAGTTAGGACCTATTTTCCATAGGAAATCCGCAACATTCTATTTGAAATAACTCTTACGTCGGTTGACGAATCTTCGCAAAATTTTCAAACTTTATGGCCCGCTCCGGTCCGCTCCTACCCTGAAAGTTTCGGGGTGATTCGTCAAGCGGGGGCCGAGAAAAAGGGGGTCCCAAAACGTGTTTTCCCCATTCATTTTCCCATAGGAAACTTTAGCCACGGCTACAGCCCGAACTGCTGAACGGAATTACACAAAATTTGGCAAAGAGGTAGTTCTTGGTTCAGAAAGAACCCTTTTGTTAAATGGTGTAAATCCGTTCAGTAGTTGCGTGAAAAATTAAAAAAATAAGAGTCAAAAAATCAATTTCACATAGGAAACTTTATGCAAGGCTACAGCCCGAACTGCTGAACGGAATTACACCAAATTTGGCAAAGAGGTAGTTCTTGGTTCAGAAAGAACCCTTTTGTTAAATGGTGTAAATCCGTTCAGTAGTTGCTGAGAAAATCAAAAGTAAAAACACATATATATCTGGGCGGAGCCTAACCACACATGTCATCGTGAGATCTGATTGGCTGTCAGCACTTCATCCTGGAATTGCTGGCAGCCATCTTGGGACCAATATAAATGATAGTACCCCATTGAAATGCATTGTACTGAATCGAAGATTTTGAGGGTTACCAAAGGAGAACTATAAAGGGTGATAACAGAGTTTGGTTACATTAGAATTCATTTGTTGATGGTACCATACTAATTTCAGGAATTGTGGTGTGTTCTAAGGTGATTTTTACCCTGTGAAAAACCTTCTGCTGGGATATCATGAATCATGTTTGAGAGAAAACTATTTTCACATGCTTGTCCCATACAGTTTTGGAAGGTGCTCCAGAAGCTAAAATGAGAGCATATTTTCTGTAAATTCACATTATCTTTCTTAGTCATGTGAGAATGAAGTCTGACATTCTCAGTAAAACATGTACATCCAACAATGGCAGAGACTGTCAGTTGATTCCTTTGTGTTCTACTGCAGCTTCCCAGAGTGTTCTAAAGAACAACTAGAGTGCTAACAGCCTTACTTATGACAAAAGTATGGCACACCTGAAGCCATCTTGATTGGAATAAACTGGTAACACTTAAAACATTTAATTTAAAAAGGAACAAAATGAGGGGGTTCATTTTGCCATAGAAATTATGGTTAGTGCTGTAGAAAGAAAAATTAGGACATGTTTTAAGTGAGATCTCAAATATCTTCCTGTTATATTTCAACAGGAGCAGCCTGTCAGTTGATGCCTTATTTGTTCTACTGCAGCTTCCCAGAGTGTTCTAAAGAACAACTAGAGTGCTAACAGCCTTACTTATGACAAAAGTATGGCACACCTGAAGCCATCTTGATTGGAATAAACTGGTAACACTTAAAACATTTAATTTAAAAAGGAACAACATGAGGGGTTCATTTTGCCATAGAAATTATGGTTAGTGCTGCAAAAGAAAATGTAGGGCATGTTTTAAGTGAGATCTCAAATCCTCTTCTATTTCATTAGAAAATTCTGACATGCAGACTGAAACAATCACTTTCAATACCAGCAGTAGACTTCCAGTTAACTCCCTGGTGAGCAGTAGCTTTACTACAGTGATCTAATGAACAACTAGAGTGCTAACATTCTGAATTTATGGCAGATGTGTGACACATCTGAATGCCTTCTTGATGGAATCAAAGTAAAAACTGAAAGCATTTCCTACTGAGGAGACTGTAGTAAATGAGGAAATTAGGAAACTTCATAACAAATAAGTCTCCCAAGATGGCCACCAGAGAAAAAAGAGCCCAAATGTAGCACAAATATCACCCAGAGTTAGCCCACGTATAGCCCAATGACAGAAGTGTGCAAAACACTTTTTATTTTTAGTTTTTTTGCAGTTTTATGTAGTGCAGACTGGTCAGGTATTGGAGCATTGCATCTTAAAACATGACCCCCCTACACTACTTTTTTGCAGTTATATATAGTGCAGACTGGTCAGGTATTGGAGTGCTTTACATGAGCATTGGTTACATCACACAAGGACAAATTCATGTTGGTTGACCCCTACACTACCCAAACACCACTGCACTACCCTAAACCCTAAATCTACCCCCAGCATGACCTCCCACACTACACAAACACCACTGCACTACCCTAAACCCTAAAACACTACCCCCAGCACGACCCCTATACTACTCAAACACCACTGCACTACCCTAAACCCTAAAACACTAACCCCAGCATGACCCCCTACACTACCCAAACACCACTGCACTACCCTATACCCTAAAACACGACCCCGTACACTACACAAACACAACTGCACTACCCTAAACCCTAAAACACTACCCACAGCATGACCCCCTACACTACACAAACACCACTGCACTACCCTAAACCCTAAAACACTACCCCATACACTACACAAACACCACTGCCCTACACTAAACCCTAAAACACAACCCCAGCATGACCCCCTACACTACACAAACACCACTGCACTACCCTAAACCACCCTACACTATACAAACACCACTGCATTACTCTAAACCCTAAAACACTACCCCCAGCACGGCCCCCTCACAACACAAACACCACTGCACTACCCTAAACCCTAAATCGACCCCCAGCACGACCCCCTACACTACCCAAACCCCACTGCCATACCCTAAACCCTAAAACACTACCCCCAGCATGAACCCCTACACTACCCAAACACCACTGCACTACCCTAAACCTTAAAACACTACCCCCATCACTACCCCCTACACTACACAAACACCACTGCACTACCCTAAACCCTAAAACACTACCCCAGCACTAACCCCTACACTACCCAAACACCACTGCACTAACATAAACCCTAAAACACTACCCCCAGCACGACCCCCTACACTACCCAAACACCACTTCACTACCCTACACCATAAAACACTACCTCCAGCATGACCCCCTACACTACACAAACACCACTGCACTACCCTAAACCCTAAAACACTACCACCAGCATGACCCCTATACTACTCAAACACCACTGCACTACCCTAAACCCTAAAACACTAACCCAGCACGACCCCCTATACTACCCATACACCACTGCACTACCCTAAAGCCTAAAACACTACCCCCAGCACGACCCCCCTACACTACTGCACTACCCTAAACCCTAAAACACTACCCCCAGCACGACCCCCTACACTACCCAAACACCACTGCACTACCCTAAACCCTAAAACACGACCCCTAGCACGACCCCCTACACCACCCAAACACCACTGCACTACCCTAAACCCTAGAAAAGAAACCCCCACCCTATGCCCAATCCCCCTTACCTCTCACTCCTCGTGGTTCCTCTCTCCTCGTGGTTCCTGCTTCACATTGTCTCTGAGGGGCGGTGCACGTCATTGTGAGGAAACGGAACAGCCTCTGTTTCCTTACAACAACATGGATCGTCTACATGTTTTTTAGAACGCATGGTCATTTACCATACATACCTTTACAAAAAAATTCGTTGTAAAGGCATGCGTGGTAAATGACCATGCGTTCTAAAAATGCATAGTAATGATTTGTGATGTACAACGCATGCGTGGTAATGCATGCGTTGTAATGGTATCGCAAAGTAAAAAAGTCGTTGTAACGGCTGTTTACCGATCGAAGCTGGCCCCTGTTCTTCAGTGAGACGTTTATTTGATTAATTAGGAGGAAGGAATGTGTTTTTTTTACCGAAAAGTGCCGAACTACCACCGGCGGCAGATCCTTCTCCCACCTCGCCGCCAAGACCTGGAACACCCTTCCACTAAGCCTACGACAGACCCAAGACCTGTTGACCTTCAGGAGGCTACTCAAGACCTGGTTGTTCGACCAGTAGCAGCACCCCCCCTTTTTTCTTTTTCCCCTAGCGCCTTGAGACCCTCACGGGTAAGTAGTGCGCTTTACAAATTCTGTGATTGATTGATTGATTGATTCCCGGCTGTTGTATTGTGAAAGTGTCCGCGTGGCCTGTTTTCACTTCCGGTGAGAGAGTGGAAGAGTCTGTTTGGATCTAAAGGAGTTCTGTTGTTGGACGGGGCCGGCGCGACATGTCATCAGAAAACATAGCTAATGGAAAGCGTCCTCCCTGAAGTGTGGAGCATTGCCATGAGAGGTCAACGAGTGTGCGTCCCACCGCAGTATGACCGTACCGCGTGACCCATGTGCCACCTCCAGGGTACGGGAGGCAGAAGCGGCATCGCAGGTCCTCTTGAAGACCGTTGTAGCACTAATTCTACATTTTGGTACTAGGGCATTTTAAATTCGTTGTTCCTGCCAGATACAAAGAGAAGATCCTGTGTTATTCAGTGCCCTCGTTACCTTTTTTGTGGGTTGTGGTGCTTGTCACTCGCTGCCCCGTCGGGTGCACACGACTGGGCACCCCACCTCGTGTGCCATCTGCAGGGCCTCTGCCCTCGGATCACTGGTTTCGGTTTCTGGAGTGGCAACATAAACAGTTGCTCCCAAAGGACTAGCCTGAACACTTGGGTGAATATCCCCTGCACCAGCATTCCACGGAAATTCTTTCCTAGCTCTCCCACGTCAATGAGGACGTCATAATAGCACAGCTCCGCTCGCGACACCGTATGATGTCATCGGAGCCATAAGAGAACCTCGTCGGCGTGCTGACGTCAGTTCCACCCATTTTTTCCCTGCCACCGAGGCAAACAGGGGACCGAGACATTTTCACATGTATACATAGTATAATAAATATATATATATTCACTGAAAAAACCATAGGATTCAGGCACGTTATAGTTAGAAATTAGCATTTAAAAAACCTTAGAAATTCACTGAAAAAACCATAGGTTTCAGGCACGTTATAGTTAGAAATTAGCATTTAAAAAACCTTAGAAATTCACTGAAAAAACCATAGGTTTCAGTGGCGTTATAGTTAGTTGGACATTTCACTCGTACAAAACCATAGAAATTCCCCGTTATAGTTAGTTCAGCTAACTATAACTCGCGCAGCCCGCAATGCACTGCTGATGACGTCACATATTACATCACTCATGACATGGTCAGTGACATCACTCATGACATCACTGATGACATCTCAAATGACATCACTGATGACATCACTGATGACATCATCCAGTGAATGTGTGTTTTTCTGAAAATTAAATATGTTTTATATATGTATATCTCAAGGTCGATGGAAGAATAAATGGGTATATAAGTGTCTAAATGGATGATTTTGTTTTGTAAAATTGATTGTATAACTGACTAAGTGTATCTTAGTGAATACATGGGTTAGTGAGTAATGTTTAAATATGAAAATATCTGTATCAGTCTCTCACTTTGTGTATAAGTGGCTGCATGGGTTGGTGAGTAGCTACATGAGTGTCTATATGGGTTATTAGTTGGTTTTTGAGTATCAGTATGAGTGTCTGAGTGTCTGTATGGTTCGGTGGGGGGTATTACTTAGTGCATAGATGCATGAATGAGTGACTCACTGTTTGTATGTGTTGAAGACAGCATGTGTGCAGGACTGTATAGGTGGATGAGTATGTGTATGGGTGTGTTAGTGAGTGAATGACTGTCTCAATAGTGTCTTTATGAGTAACTACATATGTTTTAAACTAGTATATGTGAGTATTGGTGTATATAAGTGAGTATATGTGAGAGTGAGAGATTGGAAGAGTTCCTGTACAAATAAGTAGGTGTTTCTATAAGTGATTGTTTAAGAGAGTAAGTATGTGTAAGTTTCTGTAGAAGTAAGTGTGGTAGTGTGTGTATAACTGTATATGCAAGTAAATGGATGTTTGATACTTTGTTTGCATGTGTGACTATGTGTGTGAGTAACTCTATGGATGAGTGGCGGTGTGTAACAGGATGTATAGGTGTATGAGTACATATGATGAGTGAGTACATGTATGAGTGACTGTATAGGGACTGTTGGTGAATGAGTGGATGTGTGTGTAGATCTTGGAATTACTGAATAGGTGTGTTGTAACTGGTATTGGTATGTCCATTGTTTTGAAAATGTTAGTTTGTATTTTTGAGTGTGTGTATCAAAGGTTATATTAGGGTGAGAGGAGGTCTGCCACTCTATCACAAGGATGATGTCATCAGTGATGTCATCAGTGATGTCATTTGAGATGTCATCAGTGATGTCATGAGTGATGTCACTGACCATGTCATGAGTGATGTAATATGTGACGTCATCAGCAGTGCATTGCGGAGTGCGCGAGTTATAGTTAGCTGAACTAACTATAACGAGGAATTTCTATGGTTTTGTACGAGTGAAATGTCCAACTAACTATAACGCCCTGAAACCTATGGTTTTTTCAGTGAATTTCTAAGGTTTTTTAAATGCTAATTTCTAACTATAACGTGCCTGAAACCTATGGTTTTTTCAGTGAATATATATATATATATATTATCTACTGGCGGTCGCCAGTAGATAGTTATAGTTAGGACCTATTTTCCATAGGAAATCCGCGACATTCTATTTGAAATAACTCTTGCGTCGGTTGACGAATCTTCGCGAAAGCTTCCAACTTGTTGGGGCGCTCCGCTCCGCTCCTACCCTGAAAGTCTCAGGTTGATTCGTCAAGCGGGGCCGAGAAAAAAGGGGGGTCCCAAAACGCATTTTCCCCATTCATTTTTCCATAGGATCCTTTCATCGCAGCTACAGCCCGAACTGCTGAACGGAATTACACCAAATTTGGCAAAGAGGTAGCCCTTGGTTCAGTGTCGTGCCTTTTGCTTAAATGGTGTAAATCCATTCAGTAGTTTCTGAGAAAATCACAAATAAAATCACATATATATCTATGGCCGAGTAGGGTCCGCGTACCCTTCCGATCACGAGCTGCATGCTAATTGGCTGTCAACACTCCAAATCAGGAAGTGTTGGCAGCCATTTTGTCCCTCGGTAGAACCGAGGGACAGAAACAAGTGCGCAAAGCGCAAAAAGGGGGCAGGGTAGAAACACCCTGACCCCCTAGGTCATCGGCGGGATGCGCTTAGGGTGCGCGGATCCCGCCGTGCTAAAAAAAAAAATCGAAGCGCAGTCTCCCGCGCTTTGAGGCTATTTTGCCCCTGGGTGGGCCAAGTCCCGGGGGCATGTGGGGGTTTATTTATATTTTATAGGGGGGCCTCTAAGGCCCCCCAAGCCCCGGGGACCACCACCCCCCGGGGCTTTAAAAAAATATGGTGCGGGAGGGCTCTCCTTTTTTTAAAGTTAATTCACCTGTGTGGGGGGGCTCCAGCCCCCCCACATGCTCCGGGGACCGCCACCTCCCCGGGGCACTAAGAATTTTAAAATGGGGGTCCGTTTCGGACCCCCGAAGCCCTGGGGACCACCACCTCCCCGGGGCTTTGCAGATGTGGGGATGGGGGCTGCGCGGCCCCCCTCCTGGAGCCTGTGGTGGCCCTGGGGACCGCTCAGGGGGTCCCACAAGGATCCCCTGGGCAGAAAAAAGCATTTTTTTTTTAAAAAAATCGGCGGGATGTGCTTAGGGTGCGCGAATCCCGCCGAGAAAAAAAAAAAGAAACAAGTGTGCAAAACGCACAAAGGGGGCAGGGTAGAAACACCCTGACCCGCTAGGTCTGCTCAGGGGGTCCCACAAGGACCCCCTGGGCAGAAAAAAGCATTTTTTTTTAAAAAATCGGCAGGATGCGCTCAGGGTGCGCGGATCCTGCCGAAAAAAAAAACAATCGAAGCGCGGTCTCCCGCGCTTCGATGCTATTTTGCCCCCGGGTGGGGCAAGTCCCGGGGGCAAGCGGGGGTGCATTTATAGTTTATGTGGGGGCCTCTAAAGCCCCCCAAGCCCCGGGGACCGCCACCCCCGGGGCTTTAAAGAAAAAATGGTGCGGGAGGGCTCTCCGCCCTCCCGCAGCTCCGGGGACCGCCACCCCCCGGGGCTTCTTTTTTTAATTTTGATAACCTGTGTCGGGGGGCTCCAGCCCCTCCACACGCCCGGGACCGCCACCTCCCGGGTACTTAGAATTGAAATTTGGGGTCCGTTTCGGACCTCGAAGCCCCGGGATCACCACCTCCCGGGGCTGTGCAATTGAAGGGAGGGGGCCGCGCGGCCTCCTCCTGGAGCCTGTGGTGGACCTGGGGACCACCACCCCTAGGGCCGGCTCCTGCAGTGTCCCGGGTGCCTACCCCGGGACACTGTAGTTTGCAATGGCAGGACGGGAGCCTCGCGGCTCCCATCCTGCCATTGCAAACTGCTTGCTTCATTGAAGCGAGAGCAGGAAACCTGCTCTCGCTTCAATGAAGCAAAGCAGATTGCTTTCCATAAGGGGAGCTGCATGTCAGCAGCTCCCTTATGGAAAGCAATGCCGGCTCCCGTAGGACGCGGGTAGCCGGTGGGACTGTGGGGGGATTGGGACCCCCCACAGTCCTCAACCAGAGGCCAGGCCCCGGGGGATGGGGTCCCCGGGGCCATTAGTGGCCCGGGAGGGGGGCCAAGCAGCCCCCCTTCCCAAAAAAAAAAAAAAAAAAGCGGGTCCCCGGGGGATGGGGTCTTCGGGGCCTTAAATGGCCTGAGGAGGGGGGCCACGCAGCCCCAATCCGAAGATTTTAATTTTTAAAAAAAAGAGGGCATGCCCCGGGGGATGGGGTCCCCGGGGCCAATAGAGGCCCAGGGAAGGGGGGCCACGCGGACCCCTTCCCGTTTTTTATTAGAAAAAAAAGAAAATCCTCAGGCCCCGGGGGATGGGGTCCCCTAGGCCAAAAGTGGCCGAGGGAAGGGGGGCCAAGCAGCCCCTTCCCATACAAAAAAAAGAAAAAAAGACAAAAGGCCGGCATCGTGCCGGGAGGCCCCGCCCCTTCCTTTACCACTCTGCAAACGCGCCCCTGGCGCGTTTGCAGAGGGGAACGAATCCCCTTGAATACTGGGGTCCCTGGGGCCAACTAGCCCACCAGGAACCTCCAGTATGCGCCAGGGGCTGCGTTGCAGAGAGGTGTACAGAGGCCACGCCCCTTTTTACACCTCTCTGCAATGCAGCTCTCTGGCGCTTTTTGGAGGTACATGGTGGGCTAGTTGGACTCCAGGGACCCTCAGGATTCAAGGGGACTTAATCCCCCAACTTAAAGCGTGCCACAGGGCGCGTTTGCACAGTGGTGAAGGGAGGGGGCGGGGCTTCAGGTGACATGTGTGCAAACAGGCCCTGTGGCGCGTTTTAAGATGGGGAATTAAATCCCCTTCAATCCTGAGGGTCCCTGGGGGCCAACTAGCCAACCAGGTACGTCCAGAAAGCGCCACAGAGCTGCGTTGCAGAGAGGTGCAAAAAGGGGCGTGGCCTCTGAACACCTCTTTGCAACGCAGCTCTCTGGCGCATACTGGAGGTATCTGGTGGGCTAGTTGGCCCCTAGGGACCCTCAGGATTGAGGAGGAATTAATTCTCCAACTTAAAACGCGCCACAGGGCGTGTTTGCAGACATGTCACCTCAGGCCCCGCCCCCTCCCTTCACCATTGTGCAAATATTCCTCTAAAATCAGCCGAACAACGAATTCCGATTTACTCACCAGTTATCAGGAGAGAACCCAGTGCTGCATCTTTCAGCCCAGTACTGATCCTGAAAAGTAATTTTAACCGTACTTACCAGTAACTTGAATTTCCTTCCATAGGCTAACATTGACTGGTTTCACTTGGAAATTCTTCTAAGTGTGGAGTTTTGGAACTTTATAATATTCCTCTAAAATCAGCCGAAATACAATTCCGATTTACTCACCTGTTATCAGGAGAGACCTCAGTGCTGCATCTTTCAGCCTAGTAATGATCCTGAAAAGTAATTTTAACCATACTTACCAGTAACTTGAATTTCCTTCCATAGGATATCATTGCCTGCTTTTTGCTGAAAAAGTTTCTAAGTGTCGATTTTTGAACCATACAAATATTCCTCTAAAATCAGCCGAACTACGAATTCCGATTTACTCACCTGTTATCAGGAGAGACCTCAGTGCTGCATCTTTGAGCCCAGTACTGATCCTGAAAAGTAATTCTAACCGTACTTACCAGTAACTTGAATTTCCTTCCATAGGCTAACATTGACTGGTTTCACTTGGAAATTCTTGTGTGTGGAGTTTTGGAACTTTATAATATTCCTCCAAAATCAGCCGAACTACGAATTCCGATTTACTCACCTGTTATCAGGAGATAACCCAGTGCTGCATCTTTTAGCCCAGCACTGACCCTGAAAAGTAATTCTAACCTTACTTACCAGTAACTTATATTTCCTTCCATAGGAATCCATTGTCTGGTTTTCAGCAGAAAAGTTTCAAAGTGTCGATTTTCACAAACTACAAATATTCCTTAAAAATCGCCTGTATGACTTAAACGCATTCTTTCAACTGTTTACAGGAGATGCACCAGTGCTGGATCCAGGATCCACCACTGAGTAAGAAAAAGTAACGATAACACTACTTACCTGCTAAGTGAATTTCCTCCCATAGGATAACATTGGTGATTCTATGTGAAAAAGTTTCTAAGTGTCAACTTTTAAAATACAATAATATTCCTTAAAAATCACTACTGTAACCAAAACGCTTTTACTCAACTGTTTACAGGAGATGTCCAAGGACTGAATCTAGGATCCAGTCCTGTGGTTAGAAAAGTAATCCATACATTAACTAATTGCATTTAACTAGAAATTCACATTGAGCTCAATGTTGCATTGTGTTTGAAATTGTGTTGCCCATTGCAACAACTGTAACTACTGTACTTAAAAGTCTATTGCCTATTTGCAAAGTATTTAAACTAAAGTAATTCATTCTGAGAAAGTACATTTTGTAATGTAATGTATAATGTAATTACAATGTAATTTAAAAAATAAAATATCTAAAAATAAATAGTTTAAAAAATGTTGTAAATCAGTATCAAAAAAATAAATATAACAATGAATACATTTAAAAATTGTCATTTACAAAACCTTTGAAATTCACTGAAAAAAACCATAGGTTTCAGACATGTTATAGTTAGGAATTAGCATTTAAAAAACCTTTGAAATTCACTGAAAAAACCATAGGTTTCAGGCACGTTATAGTTAGAAATTAGCATTTAAAAAACCTTACAAATTCACTGAAAAAACCATAGGTTTTAGGGACAGTTATAGTTAGTTGGACATTGCACTCGTACAAAACCCGTGAAATTCCCCCGTTATAGTTAGTTCAGCTAACTATAACTCGCGCCCGCAATGCACTGCTGATGACGTCACATATTACATCACTCATGACATGGTCAGTGACATCACTGATGACATCTCAAATGACATCACTGATGACATCACTGATGACATCATCCACGTGATAATCTGATGCACCTCCTCACACCCTAATATAACCTTTGATACACCCACTCTAAATTACAGACTGCCATGCGCAAAACCATAGACACTCCAACACCAATAACTACATACCCACTCACTGATTCTTAGGTCTACACACACACATCCACTCACTCACCCGTACAGTCACTCATACTTACGGTCACTCAGTACAGGACTATCATATGCACTCATACTCCTATATAGACACTAAAACACCGCCACTCATCCATATAGGTACTCACACACCTAGTCAGTCATGCAAATAATTAAACACACTGCCATTTACTCACCTATACAGTTATACACACACCAGCTCACTTACTCATACAAATACTAGCACATTCTTACGCTCTTATACAATCACTGATACAAGCACACACTCATCCATACAGTCACTAACACAATCACACACTCTCGCTTATAGCTATTTATATACTCCAACACACATATATACTGCCTTTCACATATGTAGTTACTCACACATGTACCACTGGGACATACATTCACTCACTAACACACTCTTACACACACTTACCCACCCATACAGTCTATCACAGATGCACTCTTGAAACCATCCACCCAGTGAATCACCCACTCACACATCTATGCACAGAGTCGCACACACCCCACCCACACAAACACTCAGGCACCCATACAGATACTCAGACAACCAATCAATAACTCATATAGACACTCATGTAGCTATTCACAAACCCATGCAGCCACTTACACAGCAACAGACAGACGGATACAGACATTCACCCAGTTTAGTCACTAACCCATGCATTCAGTAAGATACGTTTAATCACTCACTTATAGAGTTAGTCACGCACCTACTAAATCATCCATACAGACACTTATACACCCACTCATTCTTCAATACGCCTTTCCCTATATATATTAAAAATATTTAAACTTTACAGAAACACACAGTCACTAGATGATGTCATCAGTGATGTCATTTGAGATGTCATCAGTGATGTCATCAGTGATGTCACTGACCATGTCATGAGTGATGTAATATGTGACGTCATCAGCAGTGCATTGCGGGGGCGCGAGTTATAGTTAGCTGAACTAACTATAACGGGGGAATTTCACGGGTTTTGTACGAGTGCAATGTCCAACTAACTATAACTGTCCCTAAAACATATCGTTTTTTCAGTGAATTTGTAAGGTTTTTTAAATGCTAATTTCTAACTATAACGTGCCTGAAACCTATGGTTTTTTCAGTGAATATATATATAGATAGATATCACCCACTCGCGGTCTCGGTCACCAGTACGTAGTTATAGTTAGGACCATGTTTCCATAGAGAAAACGCTTTTTTACTTGCCTATTTCTTTGGAGCTGTTTGACGAATCTTCAGAAAATTTTCCCAAAAATGTGTCATAGTGAGTCTTGTTGTGCTTGGAAAGTTTCGAAGTTATCTATCAAGCCAGGCTGAGAAAAAGGGGTGTAAAACAATGTGTTTTCCTTTGTGAATTCCCATAGACCTTTGAACATGACTACAGCCCGAACTGCTGACGCAATCATACCAAATTTGGCAGAAAGCTAGCTTTTTGTCCGCAGATTGTGATTGTGCTTTTTGTTATGTGGTGTAAATCTGTTCAGTAGTTGTTGAGAAAGTTAAGAGAATCCACAATGATATCTGTGACTGCAAATCTTTTGCGATTAGTTGCGAATAATGACGAGCTTGTGTAGGAAGTGTTGGCAGCCATCTTGGGCCTCGGATTCAGCGGAGTCCCCCAAAAGAAAGAAAAAAAAAGAAAAGGGGACAGGGTAGGGATACCCTGTCCCATAAGACCAAAAAGCATTTTTAAAAAACAGAATCCCTGTGAAATTGTAATATTGATGATGTTGCTGGAAAAAAAAAAAAATAAGGAAGCGCGGCTCCCGTGCTTGCTTTTAAATAATCCCCATGTTGGCCAGGTCCCAGAGCATATCATTAAATAGGAGGGGGTGCATGTGGCCCCCCTTCTAGGGCTTATGAAAGTCCTGGGGACCATCACCACCCCGGGGCATTGTTTGCATGTATGCAGGGGTCGCTCTTGCAGCACACCCGTGCACAGGGGAACGCCACCTCCCTGGGGCAAATATTTATTAAGTAATGGTGGTGACAGTGCCCCCGCAGCCCTGTGGTCCGCCATCTCCAAGGGGCACTTTACAATGTGGATGCAGGCGGGCCCGCTGGGCCCATCCACGCCCTGGCATCTGACACCTCCCCGGTGCTAAATCAAATTAATGCAGGTGTCCGCAGGGCACCCCTGCAGCCCCGGGGACCACCACCTACCTGGTGCAATTTGTTTACATTAAAGGGGGGCAAACATTCCCTTCACAGCTCCGGGGACCCCCACCTCCCAGGGGCAATGAAGTGCAATGGAGGGGGACGCACGGTCCCCCTCCTGGAGCCATAGATGGCCCTGGATACCACCACCCCCCAGGATGGGCCACTCCTATGGGACATAGCTGTTTGCTGTGTCTTGGCAGTAGCTTTAACGGCTCCCACCAACCCACAGCAAACACTCCGGTTTCAGCAAGCAAGAGCAGTGAAAATGCTCTCGCTTGCTGAATTCAAATCATTCGTCTGTTTCCATTCCTGCTCTCAAGCGAGCAGAGAAAGAGAGCCATTGCTTTCACACACAGAGAGCTGCATGTTCAGCAGCTCCCTGTGTGTAAAAGCAATGCTGGATCCTGCAGGAAGCGAGGAGTCAGCAGGAACCACAGGGGCCTTGAGGCTCCCCCCATGGTTCCAGTGCAGGCAAGGTGCCCTGGGGACACCCAGGACAAATGGCCAGGCCTCGAGGGATGGGGACCCCAGCACCAAAATTAGTGGGGAAGAGGAGGCAGCAAAGTCCACCTTCCCTATTAACAAAATAATAATAGAAAGGTTTTTTTTACTTATTCTGGGTGCGTTCTTGTGTCTGGATAAAACTAAACCTTTCTAAAGTGCTATAGTGATAGAGAAACACGTTACAGGAGTTGATTTTATTTATTCCAGGTTGGCTTGGATGGTATTTTACCAATCTAAAGCTGTATTACTGTGCCTGAAGTGGTAAAAGGCTTTTGTCGTTTTACAGCTCAGCGAGGATGAGCCACGTGTCCCCTCACAATATTATACACATACCCTTGGGGAGGTGGTGGTCCCCAAGGCTTTCATAAGCCCTAGGAGTGGGGCACTGTGCGCCCCCTCCTATTTTTATTATATGCCTCTGTGACCTTGCCCACCTGAGAGTTATTTAAAAGCAAGCGCGGGAACCCGTGGTTGCATTTTTAAAACAGTTTGCCATGAATTAGCAAATATCGTGATTTTGTAGCAATTTGTTTTTACAAAAAATGTTTTTGGGGCCTATTGGGGACCAACTTTATGGGGGTCCGTAAACTAACCTGCCATTTTTTCATTTTTTTTACATAGTTTTTTGGGAACCTGAGTCCCAAGATGGCTGCCTGCACTGCCTGGCTGAAGTGTTGGCAGCCTATCAGAGTTAATCTTTTTTCACGAAGACTTCATCACCACAGATATCACTATACATTTCAACTTAAATTTCTGAAAAACTACTGAACAGATTTGCACCATATAACAAAAAGCACAATCTGTGTAACAACATCTACATTTCTGACAAACTTGGTGTAATTCCATCCAGCAGTTCGGGCTGTAGGTTTCAAAACGCGTTCCTGCGGAAATTAAAATAGGAAAACGCACTTTTTTTAACCCCCTTTTTCTCAGCCTCCATTTAACGGCTAATCCCAAAACTCCCCATGCACAACAGAACTTACTTTGACACTTTTTGGGACAATTTAGTGAAGATTCATCAAACGGCGCCAAAGATATAGGCAAGTCAAAATATGCTTTTCCTATGGAAACTAGGTCCTAACTATATCTATTTGGTTATGCCTTCAAAGAATATATACATATGCTATCATATCATATATGTTTGATATCAATTCAGGGTGCCACCGAAACCCATTGAGTTGGATTTTGCCAATAGAAGTAAAGTCCTGTTTGAACTGGCTGTCTTTGGAGTGTGCATGCCTTCTTTTCTTTGGATTTTTATTTGGAAGATTTTTGCCTTCAATTTTATATATATATATATATTCACTGAAAAAACCATAGTTTTCAGGGACGTTATAGTTAGTTGGACATTTCACTCGTACAAAACCAGAGAAATTTGGCCGTTATAGTTAGTAGAGCTAACTATAACTCGCGCCCCCGCAATGCACTGCTGATGACGTCACATATTACATCACTCATGACATGGTCAGTGACATTACTGATGACATCACTGATGACATCATCCATGTGATAATCTGATGCAACTCCTCACACCCTAATATAACCTTTGATACACCCACTCTAAAATACAGACTATCATTTTCGAAACCTTACACTCACCAATACCAGTTACTACATACCCACTCACTGATTCCTAGGTCTACACACACATCTACTTATTCACTCATACAGACACTCATACATGCAGTCACGAATCAATACAGCACTATCATATCCACTCATACACCTACACAGACACTCACACACCGCCACTCACCCATAGAGTTACTCACACACGTAGTCAGTAATGCAAAGAATCAATCACACTCCCATTTACTCACCTATACAGTTATATACACACCACCTCACTTATTCATACATATACTAACACATACTTACTCTCTTATACAATCACTGATACAAGCACACACTCATCCATACAGCCACTATCACAATCACTCACTCTCACATATAGTCATTTATATACTTCAAAACTCACATACACTGCCTTTCACATATGTAGATACTCACACATGTACCACTGAGACATCCATTCACTCACCAACACAGCCATACACACACTCACCCACCCATACAGCCCCTCACGGACGCACTCTTGAACCGATACACCCAGTGAATCACCCACTCACACATCTATGCACAGAGTCACACACCCCTCATCCACCCACACAGACACTCAGGCACCCATACAGACAACCAATCAATAACCCATATAGACACTTATGTAGCTACTCACCAAACAATGCAACCGCTTACACACCAACTGACAGACTGATAATGACATTAACACAGTTTAGTCACTAACCCATGCATTCACTAACACACGTTTAATCACTCACTTATACAGACAGTCACACACCTACTAAATGATATATTCAGACACTTATACACCCACTCATTCTTCAATACACCTTGGCATATATATATATATATATATCCGCGACATTCTATTTGAAATAACGTTGGCGCCGGTTGACGAATCTTCGCAAAAGTTTCCAACTTGTTGGGGCGCTCCGGTCCGCTCCTATCCTGAAAGTCTTGGGGTGATACGTCAAGCGGGGGCCGAGAAAAAAGGGGGGTCCCAAAACGCATTTTCTCCATTCATTTTTCCATAGGAACCTTTAGTCGCAGCTACAGCCCAAACTGCTGAACGGAATTACACCAAATTTGGCAAAGAGGTAGCCCTTGGTTCAGTGTCGTGCCTTTTGCTTAAATGGTGTAAATCCGTTCAGTAGTTCCTGAGAAAATCAAAAGTAAAGTCACATATATATCTGGGCGGAGCCTAACCACACATGTCATCGTGAGATCTGATTGGCTGTCAGCACTTCATCCTGGAATTGCTGGCAGCCATCTTGGGACCAATATAAATGATAGTACCTCATTGAAATGCATTGTAGTGAATAGAAGATTTTGAGGGTCACCAAAAGGAGAACTATAAAGGGTGATAACAGGCTTTAGTTACATTAGAATTTATTTGTTGATGGTACCATACTAATTTTAGGAATTGTGGTGTATTCTAAGGTGATTTTACCATGTGAAAAACCTTCTGCTGGGATATCATGAATCATGTTTGAGAGAACACTATTTTCTCATGCTTGTCCCATGGAGGTTTGGAAGGTGCTCCAGAAGCTAAAATGAGAGCATATTTTCTGTAAATTCACTTTATCTTTCTCACTCATGTGAGAATGAAGTCTGACATTCTCAGTAAAACATGTACATCCAACAAGGGCAGAGACTGTCAGTTGATTCCTTTGTGTTCTACTGCAGCTTCCCAGAGTGTTCTAAAGAACAACTAGAGTGCTAACAGCCTTACTTATGACAAAAGTATGGCACACCTGAAGCCATCTTGATTGGAATAAACTGGTAACACTTAAACAATTTAATTTAAAAAGGAACAAAATGATGGGGTTCATTTTGTCATAGAAATTATGGTTAGTGCTGTAGAAAGAAAAATTAGGACATGTTTCAAGTGTGATCTCAAATATCTTCCTGTTATATTTCAACAGGAGCAGCCTGCCAGTTGATGCCTTTGTGTTCTACTGCAACTTCCCAGAGTGTTCTAAAGAACAACTAGAGTGCTAACAGCCTTACTTATGACAAAAGTATGGCACACCTGAAGCCATCTTGATTGGAATAAACTGGTAACACTTAAAACATTTAATTTAAAAAGGAACAAAATGATGGGGTTCATTTTGTCATAGAAATTATGGTTAGTGCTGTAGAAAGAAAAATTAGGACATATTTCAAGTGTGATCTCAAATATCTTCCTGTTATATTTCAACAGGAGCAGCCTGCCAGTTGATGCCTTTGTGTTCTACTGCAGCTTCCCAGAGTGTTCTAAAGAACAACTAGAGCGCTAACAGCCTTACTTATGACAAAAGTATGGCACACCTGAAGCCATCTTGATTGGAATAAACCGGTAACACTTAAAACATTTAATTTAAAAAGGAACAAAATGAGGGGTTCTTTTTGAAATATAAATTATGGTTAGTGCTGCAGAAAGAAAAATTAGGGCATGTTTTAAGTGAGATCTCAAATCCTCTTCTATTTCATTAGAAAATTCTGACATGCAGACTGAAACAATCACTTTCAATACCAGCAGCAGACTACCAGTTAACTCCCTGGTGAGCAGTAGCTTTACTCCAGTGATCTAATGAGCAACTAGAGTGCTAACATTCTGAATTTATGGCAGATGAGACACATCTGAATGCCTTCTTGATGGAATCAAAGTAAAAAACTGAAAGCATTTCCTACTGAGGAGACTGCAGTAAATGAAGAAATTAGGAAACTTCATAACAAAGAAGTCTTCCAAGATGGCCACCAGTGAAAAAAGAGCCCAAATGTAGCACAAATATTACCCAGATGTAGCCCACATATAGCCCAATGACAAAAGTGTGCAAAACACTTTTTATTTTTAGTTTTTTGCAGTTTTATGTAGTGCAGACTGGTCAGGTATTGGAGCATTGCATCTTAAAACATGACCCCCCTACACTACAAAAACACCACTGCACTACCTTAAACCCTAAAAAACTACCCCCAGCACGACCCCTACACTACAGAAGCACCACTGCACTATCCTAAACCCTAAAACACTACCCCCAGCACGACCCCCTACACTACCCAAACACCACTGCACTACCCTAAAACATGACCCCCTACAATACACAAACACCACTGCACTACCCTAAACCCTAAAACACTACCCCCAGCACGACCCCCTACACTACACAAGCACCACTGCACTACCCTAAACCCTAAAACACTACCCCCAGCACGACCCCTACACTACACAAACACCACTGCACTACCCTAAACCCTAAAACACTACCCCAGCACGACCCCCTACACTACCCAAACACCACTGCACTAACCTAAATCCTAAAACACTACCCCCAGCACGACCACCTACACTACCCAAACACCACTGCACTACCCTAAAACATGACCCCCTACACTACAGAAACACCACTGCACTTTTCCTAAACCCTAAAACACTACCCCCAGCATGACCCCCTACACTACACAAGCACCACTGCACTACCCTAAACCCTAAAACACCAGCCCCTGCATGACCCCTACACTGCCCGAACACCACTGCACTGCCCTAAACCCTGAAACACCACCCCTAGCACGACCCCTACACTGCCCGAACACCACTGCACTGCCCTAAACCCTGAAACACCACCCCCTTCACGACCCCCTACACTGCCCGAACACCACTGCACTGACCTAAACCCTGAAACACCACCCCCAGCATGACCCCCTACACTGCCCGAACACCACTGCACTGCCCTAAACCCTGAAACACTACCCCCCAGCATGACCCCCTACACTGCCCGAACACCACTGACCTAAACCCTGAAACACCACCCCCAGCACGACCCCCTACACTGCCCGAACACCACTGCACTCCCTAAACCCTGAAACACTACCCCCAGCATGACCCCCTACACTGCCCGAACACCACTGCTCTGCCCAAAACCCTGAAACACCAGCCCCAGCACGACCCCCTACACTGCCCGAACACCACTGCACTGCCCTAAACCTTGAAACACCAGCCCCTGCACGACCCCCTACACTGCCCGAATACCACTGCACTACCCTAAACCCTGAAACATCACCCCCAGCACGACCCCCTACACTGCCCGAACACCACTGCACTGCCCTAAACCCTGAAACATCACCCCCAGCAAGACCCCCTACACTGCCTGAACACCACTGCCCTAAACCCTGAAACACCACCCCCAGCAAGACCCCTACACTGCCCGAACACCACTGCACTGCCCTAAACCCTGAAACACCACCCCCAGCAAGACCCCTACACTGCCCGAACACCACTGTACTGCCCTAAACCCTGAAACACCACCCCCAGGACGACCCCTACAATGCCCGAACACCACTGCTCTGCCCAAAACCCTGAAACACCAGCCCCAGCACGACCCCCTACACTGCCCGAACACCACTGCACTGCCCTAAACCCAGAAACACCAGCCCCAGCACGACCCCCTACACTGCCCGAACACCACTGCACTGCCCAAAACCCTGAAACACCACCCCCTGCACGACCCCCTACACTGCCCAAACACTACTGCACTGCCCTAAACCCTGAAACACCAGCCCCAGCACCACCCCTACAATGCCCGAACACCACTGTACTGCCCTAAACCCTAAAACACCACCCCCTGCACCGCCCCCTACACTGCCCGAACACCACTGCACTGCCCTAAACCCTGAAACACCACCCCTGCACGACCCCCTACACTGCCCGAACACCACTGCACTGCCCTAAACCCTGAAACACCACCCCTGCACCACCCCCTACACTGCCCGAACACCACTGCACTGCCCTAAACCCTGAAACACCACCCCTGCACCGCCCCCTACACTGCCCGAACACCACTGCACTGCCCTAAACCCTGAAACACCACCCCCAGCATGACCCCCTTTACTGCTCGAACACCACTGCACTGCCCCAAACCCTGAAACACCACCCCCAGCATGACCCCCTACACTGCCGAACACCACTGCCCTAAACCCTGAAACACCACCCCTGCACGACTGCCCGAACACCACTGCACTACCCTAAACCCTAAAATACTCCCCCAGCACGACCCCCTACACTACCCGAACACCACTGCACTGCCCTAAACCCTAAAACACTCCCCCAGCACGACCCCCTACACTACCTAAACACCACTGAACTGCCCTAAACCCTAAAACACTACCCCCGCATGACCCCCTACACTACCCAAATACCAATGCACTACCCTAATCCCTAAAACACTACCCCCCGCACAACCCCTACACTACCCAAAGACCACTGCACTACCCTAAACTCAAACAATACCCCCCGCACGACTCCCTACACTACCCAAAGACCACTGCACTACCCTAAACCCTAAAACACGAACTCCTACACTACACAAACACCACTGCACTACCCTAAACCCTAAAAACTACCCCCAGCACGAACCCCTACACTACCCAAACACCACTGCACTACCCTAAACCATAAAACACTACCCCCAGCAGTACCCCCTACGCTACCCAAACACCACTGCACTACCCTAAACCCTAAAACACTACCCCCAGCAGTACCCCCTACACTACCCAAACACCATTGCACTACCCTAAACCCTAAACCACTACCCCCAGCAGTATCCCCTACACTACCCAAACACCACTGCACTACCCTAAACCCTAAAACCCTAAAACACTAACCCCAGCACGACCCCCTACACTACCCAAACACCACTGTACTACCCTAAACCCTAAAACACTCCCCCAGCACGACTCCCTACACTACCCAAACACCACTGCACTACCCTAAACCCTAAATCTACCCCCAGCATGACCCCCTACACTACACAAACACCACTGCACTACCCTAAACCCTAAAACACTACCCCCAGCATGACCCTCTTCACTACCTAAACACAACTGCACAATTTGTTACAGGCATTGCAACGCAGGCCTGTGGTGCTTACTGGAAGTACCTGGTGGGCTAGTTGGGCCCCAGGGACTCTCAGGATTCAAGGTGACCTAATCCCCCAACTTAAAACGCGCCACGGGGCGCGTTTGCACAGTGGTGAAGGGAGGGGCGGGGCTTCAGGTGACATGTGCGCAAACACGCCCTGTGGTGCGTTTTAAGTTGGGGAGTTAATTCTCTTTGAATCCTGGGGGCCAACTAGCCCACCAGGTACCTTCAGTAAGCACAACAGAGTTGCGTTGCAGAGAGGTGAAAAAGGTGCGTGGCCTCGGAACGCCTCTCTGCAACTCAGCTCTGTGGTCCTAACTGTAGGTACCTGGGGGCTAGTTGGGCCCCAGGGACCCTCAGGATTCAAGGGGACTTAATCCCGCAACTTAAAAGCGCGCCACGGGGCGCGTTTGCACACATGTCACCTCAGGCCCCCCTCCCTTCACCACTGTGCAAACGCGCACTGGCTCTGGTTAGTCAGAGTCAGTTACCACCAGTACCCGTCTGAAAAAGTTGTGGGCACAGGATGATTTTGCAACAAGGCCTCTTTCTGCTCCTCTGTTGGTTCTTTCTGCACATCTTTTGCTTCTTTCTGTGCGTTTTTCTTCTTTCTTCACATGTCCTACCTCTGTTGGCATAGTTAGAAACTAGCATTTAAAAAACCTTTGAAATTCACTTAAAAAATCATAGGTTTCAGGCACGTTATAGTTAGAAATTAGCATTTAAAAACCTTTGAAATTCACTGAAAAAACCATAGGTTTCAGGCACGTTATAGTTAGAAATTAGCATTTAAAAAACCTTTGAAATTCACTGAAAAAACCATAGGTTTCAGGCACGTTATAGTTAGAAATTAGCATTTAAAAAACCTTACAAATTCACTGAAAAAACCATAGGTTTTAGGGACAGTTATAGTTAGTTGGACATTGCACTCGTACAAAACCCGTGAAATTCCCCTGTTATAGTTAGTTCAGCTAACTATAACTCGCGCCCCCGCAATGCACTGCTGATGACGTCACATATTACATCACTCATGACATGGTCAGTGACATCACTGATGACATCACTGATGACATCTCAAATGACATCACTGATGACATCATCCATGTGATAATTTCATGCATCTTCTCACACCCTAATATAACTTTTGATACACCCACTCTAAATTACAGACTGCCATTCTCAAAACCATAGACACTCCAACACCAAAAACTACATACCCACTCACTGATTCTTAGATCTACACACACATCCACTCACTCACCTGTACAGTCACTCATACTTACAGTCACTCAGTACAGGACTATCATATGCACTCATACACCTATATAAACACTCACACACCGCCACTCATCCATAGAGGTACTCACACACCTAGTCAGTCATGCAAAAAATTAATCACACACCCATTACTCACCTATACAGTTATACACACACCAGCTCACTTACTCATACAAATACTAGCACATTCTTACGCTCTTATACAATAACTGATACAAGCACACACGCATCCATACAGCCACTCTCACAATAACACACTCTCACTTATAGCCATTTAAATACTCTAACACACATATATACTGCCTTTTACATATGTAGTTACTCGCACATGTACCACTGAGATATACATTCACTCACTAACACACCCATACACACACTCACCCACCCAAGCAGTCCATCACAGATGCACTCTTGAAATCATGCACCCAGTGAATCACCCACTCACACATCTATGTATAGAGTCACACACACCCCACCCACACAAACACTCAGGCAGCCACACAGATACTCAGAGAACCAATCAACCCATATAGACACTCATGTAGCTATTCGCAAATCCATGCATCCACTTACACACCAACAAACAGACGGATACAGACATTCACACAGTTTAGTCACTAACCCATGCATTCAGTAAGATACGTTTAATCACTCACTTGTAGAGTCCGTCACTCACGTACTAAATCATCCATTCAGACACTTATACACCCACTCATTCTTCAATACGCCTTTCCCTATATATATTAAACATATTTAAACTTTACAGAAACACACAGTCACTGGATGATGTCATCAGTGATGTCATTTGAGATGTCATCAGTGATGTCATCAGTGATGTCACTGACCATGTCATGAGTGATGTAATATGTGACGTCATCAGCAGTGCATTGCGGGGCGCGAGTTATAGTTAGCTGAACTAACTATAACAGGGGAATTTCACGGGTTTTGTACAAGTGCAATGTCCAACTAACTATAACTGTCCCTAAAACCTATGGTTTTTTCAGTGAATATATATATATATATATATATAAAACATACTTAAACTTTACAGAAACACACAGTCACTGGATGATGTCATCAGTGATGTCATTTGAGATGTCATCAGTGATGTCATCAGTGATGTCACTGACCATGTCATGAATGATGTAATATGTGACGTCATCAGCAGTGCATTGCGGGGGCGCGAGTTATAGTTAGCTGAACTAACTATAACGGCAGAATTTCTCTAGTTTTGTACGAGTGAAATGTCCAACTAACTATAACGTCCCTGAAACATGTGGTTTTTTCAGTAAATTTCAAAGGTTTTTTGAATGCTAATTCCTAACTATAACGTCCCTGAAACCTATGGTTTTTTCAGTGAATATATAGGACTTACTGTTTTGTGCGCACAAGATTGCATGAACTTTATCCAAGTGAGTTGTAGAACGTGAACACTGTCATCTACTCAGTCTGCTTTTTTCTGCTAAAGATGTTGGTCTATAACATAGTCTGTTTATTATGTCATTCACGACTGAAATTTGCTGATGTTACACTATTGCCGCTAAATTACAGTAAAGCAGCGCTCAAGTAAAAGCAAGTCAAATGTGGTAAAATGCCTATTCACTATAGTCAAAATGGAAAAAATACTACCACTGTCACCTGTATATATTGCACTATTTCTAACAGCGAGCTATGTGAACAAGGCCGCATGTCTGGTGGCCGAAACGCGTCATTTGGACAAATGATGTTTGAATAAACTACACTTACCTGCATCCTTGCTTACGGAGTCTGTACCCTGGTGTTGCGCCGTTCCGGCTGGTTTCGCTCTGGGATTTCTTTGTGGATTTATATGCGGAGAACGGCTGTCTCTGCTCTACAGGCCCCCTCTTCAACGTATTCACTGGGCCAAGGTGGTTTCCAACAAGCGGCATCTTGACATGAGCTCCGGGAGGAGATACAGTTAAACCACGGCCCCTGACAGCTAGATGACTGCAAGCTTCGCAAACCCATCGCGTCTGAAGTTCAGGTCGAGTCGGAGGACCCGACTAACATCTCAAACACCCGGTGGTGAGTACGAGTGGCATTTGGCGTATTTCAGGTTGTGAAGAGGAGCACTTTCTATCTGCCAAAGTACTATATTCTTTTATTACTTGGCGGATTTGGTTTCACGAAGACACTCACATCATGTCCAACGAAGCGCTGCGAGAGAGGGAAGCAGCAGCGGAAGCTCTATTCGATAACTTACCCAATGTACCTAACCAGACGAGGAACACGGATGCGCATGCTGGCACAAGTAATGACAACTACAAAACTAAGCTCAAGTTATTGGAAAAACTTATGCGCGGCCTGAGAATTATGCTGGCGCCCAGTTTCGAACAGCCCAACCCAGACATGCTCAAAGAATGGGCTATGAGTAACTTGGAGGCATCAATGCGATTGGTAATCATATTGATAAAATGCGCGAAGATTGACAGTTAACACGCAAAAAGAAATAGATCGCATCAATGGTGAGCTAGATACACTAGAGCAAAAAGATGCAATCTCCAAAGGCAGAGATGAAATCAATACACGCCTGAAAAAACATGAAGAAATGATCAAGGCGCATAAAATCTTTAAATTTGCCCGTGACAAGACAGACTACGAATGCGGGCAAATTTTCACTTTTGCGACGAAGTATGACACAATCAGGCAGCAAAGAATGAATAAACCGACCCAGCAAGCTCAAGCAAAACCCCCCACAAGCAATACAGAGGGCAGAGACTCTACCTCCCTATCTGATCTCAGTTCAGTAGTTGAGAGTGGTACCGATTCAGATGATGGGGGAAGATGGCGCAACAGAAACGACACTGGTACAGTCAATCTCAGCTTAGGTGAAGAAATGGAGTTTTTAGTAGTCGACCGGAGACAAACCCTGCGGCCACGGCCGCCAAAGAAACAAAACACCTGCGCAACCGGAGGAGGCGTGAAAGACGGAAACTCAGAAAAGCCCAAGCCAAACAGCAGAAGGAGAGGAAACTGGAGGAACAAGTGAAGTATGATGCCAAAACCATCATCAATCTAAGCAAGATAAACCTATCTTAGGAAGAAAAACAACTCCTCGCGCTTGGCCTCACTTTCTGCCCCGAGAGCAGTTTCGATTACAGCAACACGCGTATTGATGTTTACAAATTCATCAGAAAACTCAACTGATTAAGTTTTTCAAATTAAAACAAGGTAACCTAAACCAACAATCGACTTCAACTCCTATGCCCTCATTGGTGCCCAATTTGACTGTCGCGGATATCCCCACGCTCCGCACTCTAGGGGAATTGGAAGCGTCGGGTGTGCCCAAGTCGACACAGCAATTTCTCCGTGATGAAGGAATTGAGAGCTCTACCAGAATACCCAGCCCCTTCAAACCCCACTCCACGTTCACACCTGTGATGCCCAGGGATGCTATTGACATCTACAGCGATGTCATAACAGAGGAACTCAAGGCTCTACACCTGAAAACATCGCGACAATCTACCAGACGGAGACATCGGAATCACAAGTACAATGAACTGATGAACAAACTAAAAAATGAGAATGAGGTCATCATTAACAAGGCCGATAAAGGGGGCAACATTGTGCTTTTGGCCACTACACCTGTATCTTGAGGAGGCAAACAGACATTTATCAGACGAAAGCTGCTACAAAGTGTCAAGCCACAAAGAGGTGGCTAACAGTAACAAAGAGCTTAACAAACATCTGAATGCATTCAGAACACAAGGAACATTGAGCAAAGAGGAATTTTTATTTTTGAACACTGAATCACCGGTCCTCCCCATTCTGTATTTCCTACCCAAGGTGCACAAAAACACTGACCCGATCCCTGGGCGGCCCATCATCTCGGCAAGGAAAAGTATGTGTGAGAGCATATCAAAGTATGTGGACTTTTTCCTCCAGGACTTGGTCTCAAGCCAGTAATAATACCTGAAAGATACTAGTGACTTTCTACTTAAAATCAAGAACATTCCATGGCGTGACGATTATTTGCTAATATCGCTTGACATCACAGCACTATACACGGGCATTCGCCACAGTGACAGATTAGCAGCTTGCAAGTATTTCCTTGATAAGAGACCGATTCATTGCCACAAACATAATGAATTTATCTTGTTTCTGATTGATTGGTGTCTTAAACACAATTTTTTTATGTTTAATAAAACTGTGTACCAGCAACTCAGGGGTGTGACCATGGGAGCCTGCTTTTCACCCAGCTATGCATGTTTACATGTCGGCTGGTGGGAGGAGCGGGCTCTCATGAGCGATCACTCAGTGGCATGGAACGACAACATCGTGTCCTGGCTCAGATATATTGATGACGTCTTTGTAATTTGGAAAGGTGATGCCAACAGTGCGAGGGCCTTCATAGCTGAGATTAACACAAATTATCTCAACCTGGAATTCAACGCCAGCATTAGTGACACCTCGATTGAATTCTTAGACGTCATACTCTATATCTCCAACGGGATTTTGCACTCCAAACTACACAGGAAGCTCATGGCAGGCAACTCGACTCTACACGCCTCTAGCTTTCACCCTAGGCACTTAATAGCTAGCATTCCTTACGGCGAAATGCTCCGGCTGTGTAGGATTTGCAGCACTAAGGAAGATTTGATTGCGTGTCAAAAGGAGGCTGCCAAGAGATTCAGGGCATGTGGTTATTCGGCCAGGAACATCCTAAAAGCCACAGAAAGAGCCAACTCCGTTCCCTGAGAGGAACTCCTCATAGGTAAGCCCATACCTGAAACCAATAGAGCGAAGCAGCATTCTAGCTGAGTCAGCTGGGACAGTCAGCACCAGACTTATCATAACACATAACACTGAGGAGCGAGCGATCAGATCAGCCATTAATAAACATTGGGGTATTATTAAATCTGACCCCACTCTGGGCTCCCTTGTAGCAGGTCACCCTGATATCACCTACAGGCGTGCTTTCTCTATGCGCGATACATTAGTGAGAAATAGTCCAGAAATCAAAACCACGCAGAACTGGCTGTCTGACAGAAAGGGATTCGTGAAATGCAACAGTTGTAGAGCATGTAAGTTTGGCAAAAACATCACGCAGCTAGACTCCACGTTCAGAAATGCACCACTTATCATCAAGTACAGGCTTACATGTAGAACTGAGTTTGCAATATACATCTTGGAATGCAAATGTGGTTTGCGCTACATTGGTAGTACCAAACTACAGGTGCATTTACGTATTCTGCAGCACCTGAGAGCTATCGTCAACAGTGATCCATCTTATCCGGTAGCTAGGCATTTCAAGGAAATGCACAACAACAATTTAGATCACCTCCAATACTCAGTGATTGACTGCATACCTACACTGAGATGTGGTGGAAACAGGGAGAAGCTCCTGCGTCAGTTGGAAAGTAAATATATCCTTCAGTTCAACACTAAGACACCCACCGGCCTCAACACTAGCGAGGATTTGCATAATTTCTTGTAATTTTTGCATTACATATTCCCTCTGTGATACCTGTCATTTTCGTATTTCTGTACCATTTTTTACCATTTCTGCATTAGTTTTGTAGCTCAACATATATGCACTGTATATACACTAAGCACACCACCCCATGACTTTCGAGTTGGGGAATATTCTCGCATTCGTATGCACTTTGGAAACAGCATTTGTGCATGTGATTTTCATTGCCAGCATTGCTTATCTTCTGTCTTCCGAATTATTTATCGTGTTAATTGCATTTTCATTCTAGAATTCACTCTTCCCATGTTGGGCTACTTTGGGCCAACATATAGCATTTATGATTTTAAATTTATTCCGCTTTTCCACACTTTTTACCATCACCAATGTGACACTATCATCACCACCATCTATGCGCACTAAGCACGCACGCCTCTTCACATTTGTACATATCTATCCACATCCCTCACACTCACTCTTTTAATCTAGTATACTTCAGTGGTGAGTATCTCTGCATTTGTGCGGTAATATTTCAGTAAGGCTGCCACGAGAACCCAATAGCGCTGCTAGGCACCACGGACCTTTTAATCATCACGCGGATTTTAGATCACAGACTTTGTTCTCTTTTATTGAGCGTGCACTGCCACAACGCGCCATTCACGCATACTGCGTTCCATTCCCTACACTACCAGCTGTTTCAGCTCTCTGTTACTTCATGGCAATCACGGCCTATAATACGGGAGAGTTAGCTGTCAGTAGGGGGTTTATAGCAAGGCTGATTTATCGCTTGTTACGCAGGGACTTACTGTTTTGTGCGCACTAGATTGCATGAACTTTATCCAAGTGAGTTGTAGAGCGTGAACACTGTCATCTACTCAGTCTGCTTTTTTCTGCTAAAGATGTTGGTCTATAACATAGTCTGTTTATTATGTCATTCACGACTGAAATTTGCTGATGTTACACTATTGCCGCTAAATTGCAGTAAAGCAGCGCTCAAGTAAAAGCAAGTCAAATGTGGTAAAATGCCTATTCACTATAGTCAAAATGGAAAAAATACTACCACTGTCACCTGTATATATTGCACTATTTCTAACAGCGCGCTATGTGAACAAGGCCGCATGTCTGGCGGCCGAAACGCGTCATTTGGACAAATGATGTTTGAATAAACTACACTTACCTGCATCCTTGCTTACGGAGTCTGTACCCTGGTGTTGCGCCGTTCCGGCTGGTTTCGCTCTGGGATTTCTTTGTGGATATATATATATATATATATATCCAAGTACAATGTAAACTCCAGCAACCTCCAGGCGGCGAAGAAGGAGAGACGGACCAACTCGGTGCCTTCAGACAAGTAGTTTTATTAGACCATGTTTCTCAAACAATGACGCGTTTCGGGCTCGAAAGCCCTTGATCACATGCGGAAAATTAGCCTGAACCTTCATTTTTAAATGCCACTTCCAGGTGAATCCCCGCCTCCCTGTTTTCCGTGTCACATGATCATGTGCATGGAAGAAAGACTATACAATATGCAGTACAATCGCCTCAAAAATTGCGTATAAAACATTGTGTTTCATATTATTAAAACATTGTAACAATTTAGACAGTCATATGGTAAAAAATTGATAAATTGATTTAAATATTTCTGTATAAATACATATATTCCATACAAATAAATAAACCAGTCAACATCGAAGGGAAGAAATTATATCTGTATAAATACACCCTTTCTAACCAAAGAAAACTGACCATCATCAATAAGACTGAACATTAAAATTGATACTAATATACTGTTATAGTTATTTGTGCGTGCAATATTGCAGGATAAATCCTAAAAATAAATAGTTTACGAGGCAATTAGATACTTGCTTTTTTTGTATAGTACATTTACAGAAAGGACCCATTACAGTACAAAAAGTGCATAGCAACAAAGGCTAGTCGTGCAACACAGTGCATATTGTGCAAAGATGAAATAATCTAATTAAAATGTAATAGAAAGATAAAAATACAAATACATGTATGTATATTAATAACAATATAAAATCTTAGTCCGATAAATATTGTTAAAATATAAATACTAATGACAAAATCTATCATATTACAAAAATAGTGCAAATATTAAAATTGTGCAGATGCGGTTTGCGAGGTATCAAAGATTATTTTATAACTTAACTTCTTAGCTATGTTATTAGGTGTTTACGTCTATTATACTCTGGAACCCTAATAAAACCTTAAAGATCAGTGGGACTCGGTAAGGAAACTGCATAAGAAATGTTGTGGACAGATATTTATAGAAAATTGTGCATGTCCTCTGTATTATTCAAGCCGTTAGGCCATTTGCTATCGAATTCGAGGATCATTTTGGTTTCCATTTGTCTGAGTTTGCGTTCCCTGTTGCCTCCCCGTCTTGATTTAGCCACTGCTCCTATTACATAATAAGTAAGGCAAGTCACATCATTGTCATGAACTCTTTTAAAATGGCGTGCTACACGATATGTAGGATCACTATGCAGAATTGCTCGCAGATGTTTTAAAATTCTTACATTGCACTTGATGCTTTGTACTACCAATGTAGTGAAGACCGCAAGTGCACGTTAATACATAAACTGCAAATTCGGTCTTGCAATTAAAACTCCCTTTGATAGCTATGTCATTATCACTGAAAGGAGTATGGTAGTAAGTCGTATTGATACCAAACTTGCATGCCCTGCAGCTGGAACATTTTCTAAACCCTGGAACTGGTTTTAACCAACTACTTATCTGTTTATTCTCAGGGCTGCTTGTATCTAGAATGGCACCCATGTTTCTTGCTCTTCTAAAAGTGATAGGTGGAGTAACAGGCAATCTACTATTCAGTACTGGATCAGTGAGCACGATAGGCCAATTCTTTTTAACAATTGACCTAATTTTTCTTTCATCTCTGCTGTAAGGAGTAATTAATCTAGGACCATCCTTGTTTACTACCTCAATAGGAGTGGATGAATCCACTAATACAGCAGGCTCAATCATAGGATTGTTCTTGAATAGACTTATTCTAGGGCGTGCATTGGCTTTTTTCATGGCCTCATTTAGTATAGTTTCTGAATATCCACGTGCTCTCATTCTAATCATAGCTTCCTTAAGGCAGATTTCAAAATCGCTCTCTACACTGCAGATTCTTTTCAGTCTCAAGATTTCGCCGTAAGGAATGTTTGCTATTAGATGCTTGGGGTGAGCACTGCTTGCATGAAGAGTAACATTGCCAGCAGTTGGTTTCCTAAACAAAGTAGTTTCCAATTTGTTGTCTTTAATGTAGATTTTGACATCTAAAAATTCAATACAATCTTTACTGATGTGTGATGTGAAGGTAAGATTCATGGAGTTTATATTCATAGTTTTAATAAAATCTACCGCTTCTTTCTCTTCTCCCTTCCATAAAATAAAGATGTTGTCTATATATCTCAGATAACAAATAACATTATTGTCAAACCTGTTTCTTTGTTCTTGTTTGAGGACCTGCTCCTCCCACCAACCTACGTGTAAACACGCATAGCTGGGGGAGAAGCAGGCCCCCATCGCAACACCTCTGAGTTGTCTATATAAATCCTTCCCAAATAGGAAAAAATTATGATTGAGGCACCAATCAATGAGATCCAAAATCACTTTGTTATGTTCATAGAATTCACATGACCTTTTATCCAAAAAGTATTTAACAGCATTTAAGCCTATATTATGATCAATACTAGTATAAAGCGACTCTATGTCACAAGTAATTAATAACATATCATCTGTCCATAATAGTTCACTGATCTTGACAAGAAAGTCGCTGGTATCTTTTACATAGCTTCTCAGGTCTTTTACTATGTCTTGCAAGAAGAAATCAATGTATTGGCCTACATGTTCTCCCATGCTATTTATAGCAGATATAATGGGCCTGCCCGGCACTGGCATTGTTCCTTTATGTATTTTTGGGATTAAATACAACACGGGAAGGACGGGAAATTCATTATTCATGAATTTGTACTCTTCTGTAGAGATTAATCCCTCTCGACGCCATTGTGCCAGATGTTTCAAAAGAGACTCTTTAGCTTTGTTATACTCTTTGATTGTAGATTTTTCATAACAACTGGAATCACATAGTTGTCTATTAGCTTCCTCCACATAACAAATTTTCGGCCTGATAACCAGATTGCCACATTTATCTGACTTCTTTATTATAATCTCGTTGTTTTCTCCCAATTTTTTCATTAGATTGGCATATTCATTTCTTTTATGATGCATTTTTCTTTTTTGGCATTTTTTTGAATGTACAGTTTTTAATTTCTTCAATTACACAGTCATGAAAAACATCCACAGCATCTTTTGGCATTAAAGGAACAAAACATGATTTAGATTTATATGGACTCAGACCCACCCCTTTCTTTGTCAAATGAATTTTTTGTAGCCTTATTTGCGTGGTCAGGTCAGAATCAGAGCCAGAAGGTTGTGAATCTGTTACTTCATTTAAATCATGTAGTGTCAATAGAGTGGAAATGTCAGATGCAGTAAGTACTGAATCAGCATTGGCATTGCTGATGTCTTCAGAGTCAGTTTTGTTCTTACTAGGTTTAAGCACAAAGAATTTCTTGAGCTTCAATTTTCTAATAAAGCAATACACATCAATACGCGTACTTGCATAATTAAAGTCCTGACCTGGGCAATAATTTAACCCAAGTGATAAGAGTTGCTCCTCTGCTTTTGTTAGTGTTACAGAAGATAAATTGATGATAGAATTATTGGAGATGGAATTGCCAGATTTTATCGTCTCTTTTGCCATTGCGCTTTCTTTTTCCAACCTTTGTTTGCACCTTTTTCTTCTCCTTTCTCTACGTCGTTTGTTTTTTCTTTTTCTATTGGCCTCCTTTGTAGTCTCGGCCTTAGCGTCTGAAGTCTCTCTTCCACAAAAAAATCGAGTTCTTCCCCCAGGCTTAGTTTTGTGGGTACATTTGATCTCATATCTGGTTCAAGACTTGAAACACTGGATAGCGAAAAAGTATCTGCGCTGGAAATTTCCTCATTCATTTCACTGGCAATATTGGATGACATATTGGAGTTGCCCTCTTTATTTTTATTACTGTAGTGTTGTATTTTTACATTATCAAATTTCCGCGCAAAAGTAAAGATCTGGCTGTTATCGTAGTCCGTTTGATCTCGTGTGAACTTGTGGGCTTTTCTGATTTTAATTTTTTCTTCATGTTTGCGTAATCTTTCATTAATTTCTTCCTTTGTTTTTTTAATGAATTCTGTTTCAGACATTTTATCAAGTTCATCATTTATTTTATTGATTTCTTCCAGAATTGCCTGCCAATCTATTGCTGCATATTTAATCAGGATATGAACCAGGTTCATGGAGGCTGCCAAATTACTTTCCCCCCACTCTTTGAGCATGCAGGGATTCGGTTTGTCAAAGCTAGGAGTGAGTAGAATTCTAAGTCCCCGAGGGACCCGTCCTACTTCTGCATACTTAGTTAGCGACTTGTGCTCCCACCACTTAGTGATTTCCAGCCTCATATTCTTTTCCAAGCTTTTCAATAAGCTTTTCGCGTTAGGTTCCACATCGGTAGTCTTATTAGATGGTTGTTTGGCGCCAGTAGATGTTGTCGGCAAATTGCCAAATACCTCGTCTGCCGCTGCCTCACGTGCACGAACTGTTTCCACGGACATTATGAGAAATAATGTTATTTCGGTCGTGTAGCCCAGAAAGTAAAGGACTATCTTGAAGTTAAAGCCTTTAATCGTACCTCCCCACCTATGCGCAATGCCGTATTCACTCACCACAACAATCTGATCCTTAAACGGGTCCTCCGACCCAGTTGCCGGTCGTCCTTGTCTCGGTGCAAGTTACTCGGGCTGCAATAGGGGGCGGCCGCCAAAATTCTGCCACAGAACACGAACAAGATTTTGGTTTGAAAGCAGCCACCAACTTCTGGGGAGGGGGTCCGTCGACAGAAGCAAACCATCTTCCGTAATAATATCCAAGTACAATGTAAACTCCCGCAACCTCCAGGCGGCGAAGAAGGAGAGACGGACCAACTCGGTGTCTTCAGGCAAGTAGTTTTATTAGACCATGTTTCTCAAACAATGACGCGTTTCTGGCTCGAAAGCCCTTGATCACATGCGGAAAATTAGCCTGAACCTTCATTTTTAAATGCCACTTCCCGGTGAATCCCCGCCTCCCTGTGTTCCGTGTCACATGATCATGTGCATGGAAGAATATATATATACACACACACACATACACGCACACACACACACATACACGCACACACTCACACACACACACACTGCTAACAATCACGAACTTGATGATTTCAACCCTTACTTTCTCCTCCTCTGTGGAATCCTGGTCTCTCAGTCTCACCTTACATCAGTAAGCTAACCCAATCGTCAAATGTTTGTCTACATTCCCTAATGAAACACCTCCTGACACCCATTTGCCTAAAAACTGCCATGAATTCCTTAGTTGCTAGTCGTTTAGACTTTGGCAACGCCTTCTTAAATTAAGTTCCACAAGTATCTCTGACCCTGATTAAGGCTGCTCACCATGCCCTTCTCATATCTGTAAAGAGGCATTCTGATTACATATTAATTGCCTGTGCTGAAGAAATTACATTGGCAATTTAAATTTAAAATCTGACATCCAGAACTTGAATCTCTCACCATACCTGACAAAAATCAGGTTGAATAAGGCGCGAGCAAGCACTCTCTTCAACTAGAAACACAGAAAAATTAAATATCTCTCACAAAACAAAAAATTGTATCCTTCCCAACTCAGAACTCACCCTAATATCCTTTGCTTCAACAAACAGCTGAAGCAGAGGATTTTTAATTCCAAACTAGTCTTTTCTGGCAACATTTCAAATAATGTGCTTTCCTCTAAATTAATTCTTTTTCATCCTTCTGGGGGACTCTGTTGCTGTCCTATTTCTTCAAATCTAATCCTCCATTATATGGTATTGTAATTTTCTATTAACTTATGCACAGAGAACTAAGGCCTATCAGGTATAGCAGCACAATAGAAAGATAAAACAAAATACTTTAAATCAGATCAGGAAAATCTATGTATTACGAGATGGACTACCACTCTTTAATGAAGTGACATAGTCATGTTAGATTATGTAAAATCTTGGTGTAGTACACATAAATTATGTACTGGATGGGAAATAGAGTAAACACATTTGAGATTATCTCTCATGTTTTAAAACTCAGTTATAAATAGGGAAATCATTTTTCTAGAAACCTTTGTAAGAGAGATCATCGATATAACCCATAGTCATAGGACAGAAGTCAACAACATAAAAATATCCTCTAACTCTAAACCATGAAGGAAAAAGTGACTACAATTTATATAATGTTCATTATGGACACCTGTGCTTATCCATGTTGCCTTCTGCGACACTCGACCCAAAGAAGTGAGTAAAAGTAACAAGGAAGAAATGAAATAATTCACACAAAAAGTTTAAAATGTGAAACATATAGAGACACCTACAGCAGCTGATTTTAGCTATCTAGAAAGCCTGTATTCTAGCAGAGAATGTTATCACTTGATTAGCAAAATATCTTCATACTGAATCAGCAACCAAAATAAACAGCTACCATTCCAGGCAGGGTATTGAGTATTCGGGCTAGCAAAATACCATGAAAACCAATCTGGAATGGAATATAACAGCTCCTGACACATGTTTCTCCTTAATTAGAGCTCATGAAATGAGTATAGCTCAGTCTAGCTTTGAGAAGGGTACCCGATATAAGTGCAACCTTAATACTCAGAATCTTGCAGTAGCACATACATGAGAAGGAATTCTGGATAAGCTCCATGTTAAGCAGGACACTCCCAAGGAAACACATTAATCCTTCTACATTATCAAGAGTACTGTCTGCATTCTGAAAGACTCTTTGATCAATGGATTAAGAAAATGCTATACACCCAAGGCTATAAAGCAGCATAAGCTTGTAGTCCTGGGTTTTCTGCTTGCAAATCATTATTTGCAGGTGTGTTAGTACAATTCGACTAATTAAACTGATCCTTCACTAAAATATAAATTATGAGCAGATTTGTTAACTATAATTGTTTAGAATCAAATCTCTTTTTTATTGGCAGAACAGTCATAAAAGCAATTACACAGCATGCCGCCTACAACCCTGGTGGGGCCGGCCACGAAGTCTGGTAAGATGTATCATGTACAAATAGCACTATATCGATCCTTACATGTGGGATGATGGTTATACAGCATGTCGCCTATAACCTGTCAAGGACTTGCTGCGTCTCAGGATGGGGAGCTTAGAGCTGTCTAAGTAAAAGTGCACCTGCATATTAATGGCTAGAGCCATTCCTCGCCTCGGGTTCTCATCAGCGAAGTGCTATCATACACGAAGAACTGCTAAAGCAGCCAAGTTAAAGATTTCAAACCAGAAAAAGAGAAAAAGCATGACTCGAAATAAAAGGGAGAGAAACGTAAACCCCCCCCACCCCAGCCCCTTCCGACGCGAACCAGTTAATGAAAATATTTGTGCATTCTGGAGAGATGTTATAGGTTTTGGTCCAGCCTACATCCTATCAAGAGCTGTGTCCTCTTCTTGGGTGTCTGGTAATAAGTTCAGAATGAGCAGGTATTTAGGACACGTCAGCTCCAGAAACTCTGAGGAGAGGATATCGATGAAGGGGGTCCAGATTTTAGTGTATGCCGAATTATCTGCATAGGTCGCCATAGACAGTCGCTCCAAGCCTAGCAATGACCATAGCTGATGAAGCCACTGCTGATGGTCTAGAGTTTTATCTGTGCCCCAGCTGGACAGCAATACTCTATGGGGCATATTCTCAAGGAGCTATCGCCGAGTTACCGGCACTTTATCGCAGCCAAAGTCGCGATAAAATTATCGCCCCATTCACAAGCTGGTGCTAACAGCCGATACCACCAGTTTACGTGCGAAAGCATCCGCAAAAAACATCGCCACAGATGACCCCGGCAACTATCGCTAATGAGATGCAGAGTAGGCGTTCCCGAGCAAAAAGTCGCGACAACACCACACCCCAACATTCTCAACGACCAGCCACATCGGCGATAAGACCACAAAACAGGCGATAAGGCACATTAGCAGCAGGAAACTAACACCTGCTCTGACCTGGTGTAAAGTCGAACGACAACCTGCACCATCAAAGGGAGACCAGCCCAGAGCCACACATGAAGAACAACAGATGCCATGGAGCCACACACCATGCATCCCGGAGCCCCGAAAGGGCAACAACACCCACCGCCACCACCCCCAGGATCGCCACCCCCCCGACACCTCCCCCCCTCGGACCACCACAGAGGCAGTGCAGACAAAGACAGCGGACCTCCAGGAAATGCACCAGCCTCACAGACCTAACACCAGACAATGTCAATGCCCACTACAGGCTCAAAAGGACAACCATCCTCCGCATCCTGAACATCATTGCCCACAGGCAGACGGTACCAACACAGCGGACAACCAACATCCCTCCGCAGACAAAGCTGCTGGCTGTGCTGCACCTGTTGCCCTCTGGTACCTCCCAACCAACAACCGCCAGAGTTGGAGGAGTCTCACAGCCAGCCCCATCCAAGTTCCTCACACCTGTCCCGGATTCCATCATCAGCCAGGTACCCCAGTACCTATACGTCCCCCACAATGCGCAGGAACAGCTGGAGACCAAGCAAGGACTATACGCCATAGCTGGATTCCCGCACGTGTTGGGGGCAATCGACAGCACACGTCCTACTTGTACCCCCTGCCGACACCGCACACAATTACTGCAACAGAAAGCACACGCATTCCATCAACGTGCAGGCAATAGTGGACC
Organism: Calotriton arnoldi; assembly: GCA_963921515.1. Classification (NCBI taxonomy): domain Eukaryota; kingdom Metazoa; phylum Chordata; class Amphibia; order Caudata; family Salamandridae; genus Calotriton; species Calotriton arnoldi. The sequence continues at coordinate 44,182 of CAWUFW010017554.1, forward strand.
ACAGGGGACTCGTCACCAATGTCGTAGCCAACTACCCAGGCAGTGTGCATGATCACCTCATCTTCCGACAGTCCATCATCGACCCTCGCTTCCAGGATGGCACCTATGGGAATGCACTGCTCGTTGGCAAGTACCAACTGAACACACCACACACCTCAACTCAACAATCATGCAAGTCACAACTCTGGCACTGCACATGTCACAAAATCACATACAACATGCCAAACAACATGCCCACCCACCAGACACAACAGCACAACTTACTGTGGCAACCTTGGTTAGCCATGTACATGAGCCATCGACGGCATGGCACCTCAGCCACACAATAGCGGAATGTGGGGAGAGGTGGGAAGCAGGCATGTATGAAGGAGGCAAGTGACCCATGACTGAGAATGTACACAATGCCAAGTGTGGCTTTGATGTGCTGGCCAGACTGCAGTATGCAGACCACAGACATATCCATGGCAACATGCACTGCTGGTGTTTGGTGTGTAGTGGACAGTGGACGCAACCATGTCGCCCCAGCCAGTGGGGAAGATCGTGGAAATGTAGCATGTGACGTCCCCCCCTGTAAGCGTGTGCGGAGTGGGCTGGCCCTGAGGACGCCAGGCCAGCGTAGGGGTGTGAATAAAAAGCACGTAGCACTGGGCGTGGTTCTCTTCCGGAATGCCCAACGCGTCTGCCAGGGCGGCGCCTCCCACCCCGCCATGAGGCTGACGCCGTCGCCGTGAGCGGGGTGGCCTGCGATCCTGTGCGCCTGCTGCACCCCGGGCCGCTGGTCCCCCAACCCGTCATACCCGCCCCTGCGCAGCCAGGCCTCACTGCTCACCTGCCGACACCGGCGTGTGTCAAAGAGGGCCCACCATGTGCCGGCGCAAGCTCCAAGCCCGAAGCCCGCGACCTTGGCAGCCTCCTCAGACCATCACGGCCTCCGCGACACAGGCCCGCTTTACTCCTTTTTCGTTGACGTACTCCACCGCTGCCTCCGGCCTACACTACGGTCAAGTAGGTCACACATTTGGAACTGAGTCTTGATTACACAATGGCAGAGTACATATTTATGGCATCATTGATATCCCTATACTCCCTTCGATGTGGTACCACCAACTCTGTCAACCAGGAATCTTCTCCACATGCCATTTCAACGCCGTGTGTTAAAGATCCAGGAGGAGCTGGCTGCACAGCGGGTGCCCCGCGCTGACCGCTGCCTCCGGCACACACTGCAGTCGAGTAGGACACAGAATTGGAACTGAGTCTTGATTTGTTAATTTCAGAGTTTATATCATTGTACAGGCCTCATCGCTGACTGCATCCCCTTCTGGCTCTGGTGCCACTGACTCTGTGCCACGGGAGTCATGGACACTCTCTGGTTGAACATTGGTGGCATCTGAGTCTATGGCCTGGGGGTTGTCTTCATCATCATGTAGCTGGTACTGACATTGTGGGAAAGAGGAGACTGTAGCATTCAATTCCTCCTTATTGCCTGTCTCTGCTTGCTGCTGCCCTCTGCGTCATGCCCTGGATGGACACCTTCCACTGTCCCCCATAACACTCAGCGACATTCTCCTTGGACATCAACGAGGACCCGCTCAGATCCCGTGGCCCTACCTCAGTGCATCGCCAAGCACCGTCCCGTGGCGGTGTGCCTGTGCCGGCCGCTGAGCATCCGGGGCCACCGACTCTGTGCAGCTCAAGTCATGGACCCTTGCTGTTTGTACTTTGAACTCCTGATTGTCTGATCACTGTTGTAGTTGTTGCCAGCACCATCCAACCCCTGAGGGGTGGCTTACACTACCCAACACCCATCCAGCACTGGCAATAAAAGGGGCCGGGCGCACGTGCCCATAGCCAGTTCCACTAATTATCTCAGTGTGTCTGTGTGGTCATTCTGTATGCATGTGGACCCCGGGCCATACCACATTACATTGTGCTGTGTACAGCGTGCGCAACCTTGTCACCTCAGGCAGTGGGGTGGACCTGGGACATGTATCTGTGTCGGACCCCCCTGTGGGCGTGAGGGAGTGGACCGGCATATGGCAGTACGGCGTAGGGGTGTGGTCATTCAACACGTGGATCTGGGCATGGGTAAGTGTAGGCCTTGCCAAGGCGGTTACTAATGCGTGTGTCTCAGGTGTAGTGTTGGCGCCACCCGTCACGCAATACACAATGTTGCTATGTAGCATGCCCCCGGAGTACGGGCTCGGCCGAGGGGTAAATGAGGGTGCGCAAGCCCGCTCGGGCTCAGGGATCAGACATGCCAACTGTTGTGTGTGTCGCTATTTCCGCAGCATAAGCCAAAGGTCTACCCTCAACCGCATGGCGAGTTCAGCCAGGCATGACCTCTACATCTGTGTCCGCCCTGTCCTTACCATAGGCCTACACACACGTTTCCGTCCACCTTCAGCGCACGACAACACTGTGTCGTTGTCAGGCTTGTGGACATACGCAGTCAGGCATGACAATAGTGTGCCGTAGGGGTGCAAGTGATGCAACCGCGCTGCGCACACTAGTAAATAGGCTCGGGGGGAGGGAGGAGCAGCAGTGAGGCTACGTAATACACATTGATGCGGCTCACTTGCAACATGCAGTACATGTCATGCAGGAATCACGAGGTCACACATATCACAAACCAATGAGCCGGCCATCACATCTTGCAGGGCCAACTATTGGCTCATGTCTCTCTGCACAGTCACAGGTGACCAAGGATATGCACTCTGCGCTTGGATGATGACACCCCTCCGAGCCCTGGACACACAGGCCCAGAGGCTGTACAATGCGGCCCACAAACGCACCAGGGGCATCGTGGAACGCACATTTGGCGTGTTGAAGTCACGTTTCAGGTGCCTGGACGTCACAGGTGGGAGGCTCCTTCACAGCCCAGGCATCGTGTGCAAGATGATTGTTGCATGTTGTGTGTTGCACAACATATGTGTACGCAGCAAGGCTCCATGGATACAAGTGCCAGATGCACCGTACGATGAAGATGAGGATGAGGCTGGTGGCCCACACCCCACTGCGGCCGCAGCAGGAGTTGCCCGTGGGAACACCATCATTGACAATTTCTTCACATGAGCACGTCACATTGTGACAGTCCTTGGCAATCATGGGACAGTACAATATGGCCACAGGCACAGCATGTGCTACTAAATGCTTTCAAAATACACATTCCCTGAGTGCATGTCACTCATCTGTACAGGCACATCACTCAGACAAGTGTGAGTGCGACATGTATTGCTGTCAATTTTATGACTTGTTCAGGGATGGTGGGTGTGTCACCTCTGTGCAAACGGGCTGTTTAGGGTGTCACGTATTCGTACTGCCAGTTCTGTGTGTCGCAGTTAGTAGGGAATCCCACTCTTCGGCGTTTCACTTGTGTCCAAATTCATTCCATTTTGGTTGCCATTTGTGTCCTACAGGTGACAACAGGGCTCCTTTTGGGGTCAGATATGTACCACCATGATGCAGGGATGCCCCCTGTGGCTCGAGTCCCACAACATGGGCAACATGTACGTAAGCGGGAGTCACTGCCCCTACATTCGTCCACGCTTTCATGGTGGATTGCTCATGGTCATGACACGTCTGTGTGCAGGAGGGGTTGCTTGTCCCTCTGCAATGTGAAGGGGAGATGCGGTTTCAATGTGTGTTCCATGCATGTTTCTGCATTGGCGCAGTTTACATGCAGACTGCATGTCAATGTACATTGTGACTGTGAGGAGATGCCTATTTGATGCGGGACAATGGTCATCTGTTCTACGTCAGGGATGTGTGGTTGTGCTCGTACATTGTCATCTCACCGTATTTTTAATCTGCTATTATGCTGCATTTTCCCGCATGACGCATGGGGATTGCAGGCCTATGGCTGGTTATCGCTGATTTTTTTTCGCGATTGCCATCTTCGCTACTATTTTCACGTTCGTGTTTCGTGTTTTTTCTGCGTCGCGTTGGTTTTAACACATTCTTTTGACGTGTTATCGTGGGACTATCGCATGGGGCCGCCGTGTTGTGAATACCACGTTGACACAGAGTTGTTTTCCCGTGAAGGACTGCCATGTGAAGAGTTGCGTTAGACTAATTTTGCGGTAGTTATCACACGTTCTTGAGAATATGCCCCTATGTGCGGCGTTCAGTGCCAAGGCCATCTGCCTTCATTTAATAAAGCGAAGTGGGAACGTAAGTGCATTGGGGAGTCCCAAAAGTACGTATGCAGGGAATCTGGGGATTGTATTATTGAAAGCACTGCCAATGTCATCCAGGAATCTGGTCAGTGTCCCAGAATCTGGTCAGTGTCAGGCAGTGCCAGAGAAGATGGAGTAGCGTACCTGGATTGCCATAGCCTCGGCAGCATTGGCCATCACATTGGGCATTCCATTTCTGTAAAAGAGAGTGGGTGTAGTACCAATAGGAAGTGATCTTGTAGGCCATTTCAGTATGTCCTGTAGTGTGTGCCGTGTGGTGTGTTCTTTAGAAGATATCTCCCCACTCCTTATCTGACAGATGTCGGACTAATTCTGCCTCCCAACGGTTCTGCCCTGGGTTTCTGCATTTTTGAGCCGCCTTTGTCAGGTGAAAATAGATCTCTGAGATAATCTTCCTATCATCTGCCTTAAGGAGCAGCCACTTCTCAAATGTAGTCATCGGTCTACCTGCCTTGGGCCGTGTGTCCGAGCAAAGCACCCAGTGTGTCAGTTGCGTATGAGTGAAGCGGTCTATTTCCAGCAAGGCATAGTCCGTTTTGAGTTGATCAAATGGTATGAGGTCATTGTGGTCAAAGAGGCATCCCATGTGCTTATACCCGCCCACTATCTATCGCTTGGCGGCGTTCGGGGTCAAGCCTGGAGGAAAATCCGGATTTGAAAATAGGGGTGTCATAGGTGAAGAGAATGTAGTGAGTCCTGTTGCAGTCGGTACTTTGTCCCAGATCTGAAGTGTCGGGCGAGTTACAGGGGAGGAATAGAGCCCCCACGCTCTATAAGGCAGAGGCAGCCACACCTCCCTCCAAATGTGTGACCCCGCCACTGTCTGGTCCATGAAGACCCAATGTTTCCCCGTTAGTGGGCGATTCCACTCCACCAGGTAGCGCAACTGCACGGCTTGGTAGTAACGAGACATGTTGGGTACTAAGAGCACACCATCTTGTTTCGAATGCTGTAGGAGCTGTTTCTACAGCCTAGGTTTCGCTTACCCCCATATAAAACGCTCAATCTCCCTTTGAAGAGTATTAATCGTGCCAGATGGTGGAGTTAGGGTAAGGGTCTGAAAGATGTACAGGGCTCGGGGGAGAATATTCATTTTTACTGCCGCTATTCTGCCCAGCCACGAAAGTGGAAGTCATGCCACTGTGTCAGGTCCTTCCGAATTAGGTCAAGAACTTTTGAAGAGTTTTAAGCAGGCTTTTGCTTAGGGCTAGACCTAGATATGGGAGATCCTCAGTGACCCACTGGAAGTCAAACTGAGATCGCAAGGCACATTCTTTGTGTGAATTAGTTGTGAGATTTAAGATTTGTGATTTCTGCATATTTACCCCAAAGCCTGAGGATGCTCCAAACTACTGGAGTTCAATGACAATAGCCGGGAGAGAGGTCGAAGGGTGTGTGATTGAAAAGATGACATTGTCAGCATAGAGGCTGATCAGGTGACAATCCGCACTGAAGGGGATGCCCCTGGCATTAGGATTGTCTCTTAATCTCTGTGCCAAAGGCTCCATATGGAGAGAAAAAAGAAGTGGTGAGAGAGGACAGCCTTGCCTCGCTCCCCGCTCTCTAGGAAAGCCGCTAGATCTTAAGCCATTCACCCGGACAGCTGCCCTGGGAGAGCTATATATGCTCAAATCCAATTCCTAAAGCGCGTGCCCATACAGAAGTGCTTGAGAGTCGCAAATAGATAGGGCCAGTGCACTCTATCAAACGCTTTTTCAGCGTCCACCGCCAGTAAAAGGCTTCTTCCCGAGATCGGTGTACCTTGTCTATCAGATGGCATAGGCGTTTAGTGTTGTCCCCACACTGACAGCCAGGGATAAACCCCACCTGGTCTGCGTCTATGAGGCCAGGCATCAGGGGATTGAGACGGTGAAGCAGTACGCTAGCAAACAGTTTCCTGTCAATGTTGAGAAGCAAAATAGGACGATATGAGCTGCACTGCTTTGGGTCTTTCCCGGGCTTAGGGATAATGGAAATCAAGGCTTGGAGCATCAATTCTGTAAGTGTACTTTTTTCTGCAAAGGAATTAAACAGGCAAATGAGTATAGGGGCGAGTTCCGAGCAGAAAGTATTATAGAATGCTGCACTGAACCTATCCGGTCCCGGAGACTTCAGAGGCTGAGATCACTTCTTCAATGTGGATGGGCCTGTCGAGTGCTTCAGATTCTGCTGGGGGAAGGGGGGAAATCGCTGCTGTCTCTAAGTATGCTGTGGGTCTGAAAGACAAGGAGGTTCGAGGGAGTACAATTTGGCATAATAGGCCAGGAATGCATCCGCGATGCTATTCACCTCGGCTGCATCCAGCCCAGAGGCCATTTGGACAGATTTAACCGCTTGTGCGAATTGCTTACTGTGGAGGCGGTGGGCGGCAATACAACCTCCTTTGTTAGTTCCTATGTGGAAGTTATGTTTTAGGCGTAACATTGCATGTTCAGCTCTATCCAGATTGAGGCTTTTAGGTTGTAGGCACTCCCTCTTGAGTTGCCTCCAGATCCGGGGGGCCCAGGTGCGTTTATGAATAGATTCCAATTCAAGCACCGAAGTCTCCAGTTCCTTCCTCTTGGCTTGCCTCATCTTATTTTCGTGCGCTGCTTTTGCAATAAGAGTCCCACGGGCGACCATTTTGAGGGCCTCCCATATCAAAGACAATGCAGTGGAACCTGTGTCATTAAGAGATAAATAATCTTGTATAGTTTTTTCAAGTGCTGCAACCATCGGCGGTGACTGTAGCATTGTCTTGCGGAAGCGCCAGGGAGGCACCCGTGTGAGGGTGGAAGAATTACGTAAAGTTAACGTTATATGGGCATGGTCCGAAAGCGAGCCGGGCTCAATTGTGGAATTGAGCCCTCGTTTCATGCAGACGGGGAGGCTAGAAAGTGATCTAATCAAGCATATGTTTTGAGGGCTGCGGAGTAAAATGTGTAGTCTTGCTTGCTGGGGTGTTGGGAGCGCCACACATCGCGCAACCGGCACTCTTCCAGCCATTCCTGCCCCCCAGAGGAGAGAGCCCCTGTGGTAACAGATTAGAGTCCTGAGTGGTACCGCTCAGAGTCCATTACTATGTTCAAGTCCCCTCCCACCACCACAGCCGCATCTGGGGTATGGAGCACTTTGGCCAGGGCATCTGTTAGAAAGGGCTCCAGCTGCTTGTTTGGAGCGTAAATCAATGCCACTGTGAGATGGAATGCACCCAACTGCACTCGGAGGGCCAGTAGGCAACCTTTAATCTCTACAATGGGACCCAAGACTGTACCAGAGAAACGCCTGGAGAGGGGAATGGCCACAACCCCCTTCTTCTCCCTCACTGAGGACCAAAATTGCTGTGGGAACCTCTTAGTGTGCATTCTTTGTGTATCTTTAGGAAGTAAGAGTGTCTCCTGAAGCAGACATGTGTCCCCCTGAGCGTGCTCCAGCAGGAAAAGCACCGCCGATCTCTTGATAGGGTTGTTGATGCCTCGTACATTGAGGCTAATTATCTTAGTCTCCAGGGTCAAAGGGAAGAAAGTAAGCTTTGAGAGACAGAGCAAGTGTCACCATGGTCGTGCGTGTGGGGACCAAGTCACATAACCACAATGGCTCGTGTGTGTGGAGGAGCTATCGGAATTGGTTCGTCGGAAGGGGCACCCCAACAAGACATCCTAAAGCCCAACAGTGTAACAAAGCAAATGGAAATGTTAACATATGAGAAATTGGAATAGTCCATCACAGTAGGAAGGCCAGTACAAAAGGGATTAACCAAGGTGGCTAATAGCATCTAGTCTCAATGCCCCACCCCCACCACTCCAAAGGGACCAATCCACCAGAGATTCTGTGCAATACCTCAGGAAGGAGGATCAGCTTCTTCTCCATGAGCGCCAGAAAGAGAGCGCAGCACAGCCGATCTCTCTTTGACGATTGTGTGTGGATCAGGGCGGTGTCGCCCGAGTCGAGATCCGTATCGGTCTCTTCGGTAGTTTCTGTCAGGTGCCTTGTCATCCGCTGGGGATCGTCGGGGGGCCTGCTCACTAAGGTCTAGGTTGAGGACCTTACAAGTTTCATCCAGGGAACGTAGCTGATATAAGACGAAATGGGTGGCCCCATGAGTAGGCAATGCCCGCTGCCCGCAGATGATTAGTCTCAGGCTGAAAGTCCTTCCGTTTCTGTAGGGTACTTGCTGCGAGGTCCGGGAAGAGTTGTGGTTCGTGGTCCCTGAATTGCAGCTTCTGAGCAACTCGAGCCACCTTGAGTATAGCCACTTTCACTGTGAAATTGTGCACGTTAATCAAGATATCTGCAGGAGGACGGGAAGGCTGGCGGGGAGGGCCCACGCGGTGACACCAGTCTATTTTGATATCGTTCTCTGCTGTAGTGCCCAAGAAAAGCTAAACAAGGCCTGGACATAGCCCTCAAGGTTCGGGCCCTCTGCGTTCATGGGGACCCCACGGATGTGGATATTGTCCCGTCTGGACCTGTTTTCCAGGTCTTCTGCATGGGCTTGTAAATCCATCTGTTGGTCTTGCAGTCGGATAACTTCCTGTTGGAGGGCTTCTATTTCTTCATCTCTGGCTGCAGAGCCCTCCTCGAGGGCCACCACCCACTCACCAACTGTGTAGACGTCTCGGCGAACCTCTCTGAGTTCTATTTGCAAATCCATCTTCACTGCCTGTAGATCTTCTCGCAGGGAGGTGAACAAAGCCTCCAGAAATTCGCACGTCACTGGACTTTTTCAGCTCACCCGCAGGCGTTTTTTGACCTAGGGATTCCTCAGCACCCTTCAGGAGTAACTCGCGAAAATAACGCTCCTTCTTCGCCTTGGCCAATGCCATTCTTGCTCACCTAATGCCCTGTGGGCAGCAGGTCGGTGCAGAGCGTACCAGAAGGCCAGACGTTAGACTGGGGTACAAGTGCATACAGGTGTTGGGCTCCCCACAAGCCTACCCCACACCACAGCAAACCCAGGCCTAAGAGCGCTCGCCTGAGCCAGTTGCGTGCTGGACAGCTCAGAGGTCCACATCCACTCAGGCCTCGCTGTGTCCTGGCACTACTCCGGACGGAGAGTCGAAGGACGTGGAGTCATTGTGCTACTGGAGAGCGGGCAACTGGGCAGCCAATGCCATTGAGTGTGTCAGGGTTTGCTGTAGCAGGAGATCCCCAGAGCCCTGTGGTGTTCTGTAAAGCTCTGTGTAGGCCGGCAGAGGTCCAGCATTGCCCAGGGGCATCTGGTTATGACAATCCTGGTGAGTTTGCTCAGGGCGCCGCCCCCTTTCTATGAGATGTCCCTGTATGTGTGGCGCGGAGGTCTCACAGAGTGGGGGAGCCCGTGGAGTCAGTGGAGATGGCTGCTCTCACACCCATTGTGGCGCCAGATTCAGCTTCACCCCCAGGCTTACCATGTCAGTGCAGTGCGCTGTCGCGGGGGCAGGCTACCTTCGAAGGCACTCGAGCCTCACCCCCACCGGCTCAATCTTGCTCCGCCTGAAGTCAGTGGGCCCCAAGGACTGTGCTGGGGGGGTGGCGCCATGGGGCGCACCACCATTGCAGGTGCTGACAGTCTTCCGCTGGGAGCTAGGCCCCTGTAGGCCATTTTGATGACTTCTTCTTGGCGGGGGAAGCTTGCTATGTGGTGCAGCAACCTCAAGCCCCCAGAGATCGTCAATGCGGCCTCTGTCAGCCTTGCTGCGTGGTCTACGGCCAGACCGCTCTCAGGCCTGCCGCTCAAGCTCCTGGGTTCCAGCGAGGCCCCGTCTTGCGAGCTCCTCGCCCCATCCTGCGGCACGATGTTTCCGGGAGTGCCACGTCTTCCCTGCGAGCGGGTGCTGATGTAGCTGCAGGGCCCCAGCTCTCTATTTCCAGGCCACCCGCTCTCACGTCTTGAATCCAGCAAGATGGGCCGGCCGCAGCTCCCGCTCCTGGCAGATCGGGGCGTCAATCACTTGTCTCCGGGGGGGCCGCCTTATGCTTCCGCGGTCCCCAGGGCTAGCACTTGAGTACTGCTGCGGGGGGGATCTCTCGGGGCTGGAATCTCGGTGGATCGGGTGCTGTGGCAATGCTTTAGGCCTGGCGGGGACAGAGCGCAATCGAAACACGTCTGCTCACGCCGCCATCTTGGCCACGCCCCAACTATAATTGTTTAGAACTGGATTGATAGTCTTGTTAATACTTCAAGAAAATAATAGAGTGTTATTATATAGCATATATTACACATGTGTACAACTTGAGACATAAGCAGAAAAACATTGTCGCACGGATTAATGATTCATTAAAGCAACTGAGAAGATTTGCCTGGATGATCAAATGCATAAGCGTTCATTATACTACAGAATTCTTAAGCTGCGAAATATGGGTGAGGAAAAGTAACATTGTTGGATATTTTTTAATATTGAAAGTAATAAGTTAGAGGGATGGATGTTCTTACACAGTGTGGGAAGCTATCTGGAGCTTCCCCTTTTCCTCCTTTTCTGGCTGAACTTGTGTTTTTTTACTTTGAACTGGATTTCTTTTAAATCCACAAGAGTGTTCCACATTTTGTCTTTGATCCTCTAGTACAGCATAAGGTGATGTTGAACTGGGGGTTAATCCCCACTCTTACTGGAGGGTGGCTTTACCACCGTCATCAAACAACAGGAAGACTGCCCATTAGTAGTGGCCTCTTTATAATGTAAAGTCCATGACCTTGTCACCTGCATAGGTGGGAAAAAATCTACTGATCCCTTTGTGAAAAATCAGTTTTTCTCCCATAATGTGGTCCTTTGCTTCCCATGAGTTCATGTTGTATGATTTTGCTTATGTGTGGTATGCTTGGAGACAATGTGCTCACTGAATGATGCGTTCTGTGAGGAGATTCTTGACATCTCACACCAAATGAATGTTGTCTGCATCAATGCTGAGGATATTCTGGCTCAGCCATCCTTGTGGCAGTTTGTGAGGTCTGCACCACGGAGACGCTGTATGTTTTCCAGCCTTATCTTGTTTCTGAGCTGCAATGCAGAGTCAGCCAACAGGTGGCCTTCAACCATGTGCCGGCCGATACCAGTCTGACTGGATTGGTTGTCATTTTTAGGTCTCGGCTGTAGACAGTGCATGCGCTGTCTCGAAGAGACATGCTGTATCTACTTTGTGGACTTCAGCCCACCCATAGGCTTCTCATCTGCTGGCTCCATCGTCGCTCCTATTCTTTCTCTCCATTTGTCCATGACATGCATGGGTCATGCCTCTTACTGTGTTTAGCCGTCCCCGAGAGCATGGACCAATTACTACTATTTATCGACTACTCCCATTTAATGACCATTTTAGGAACTTCTTTTTTCTTTGTTTAAGAGCCCTCATCAGGAGCTCTCATGTTTTCATTTGCTCTGAGCGCCATTGTAAACAGGGCTGCAAATCATGTTCTTATCTCATCAAATTGGTAGAGCATTCAACGACGAGAGAGATCGAATATCAGACGCTGTTTTCTCAGGGTGCCCATTCTGTGCCCTAACCCCCTCCAACTTCGTTGCTTGTTGCATTTACTGTCAATGAATTTGGGCCTTATGATACCGCCCACCATCGCTCCACCTACTATCTGCCACATGCAGGTTTGTGGAATATATAGTTCAAATTCCAGGTACTGGTGGAGAGATTTACTATCCTGTACATTTAAGCCATAGCTATATTGCATGGGGTAGACGTGCTGTGAAGGACATGTAGTTGAGAACCGAAAACATGTGCACAAGTACTCTAAATTTCTCTATTGTGTCCACCACAAGATAGAAGTTGCCATCTTGAAAAATAAATTAACTTTTTTTTTTTTTTTTTATAATTCAAAAGTCTTTTATAACATCAGAGTTTGTTGAATCAAAAAAACCACACATGTCTGTTCTAAAACCGCAATTTGTTTAATCCAAACAAATGGACCGAATCTGGTCAGGATGCACGCAGCAGCAGGTGACATGGAAGATCTCGTGCACTTTGTGGAAAGTAGTTCACGGGCACAGCCCGCAATATTTTACCACCCTTGGCACTTCATAGCAAAAGAAACAAGTGAGGTCTTCCGCAGCCACGAGCCTGTTTAAGCAAAATGGAGGTTGACTAATTTGGATGCCGACAGGCTGTCATTCCTTGGCAGTGCTTGTCTAATACACTGAAAACTCAACTGCATTTAATAACCTATTCAGATGTTTTAAGCTCTACTGCGTTGAAGGGTGAAGGCAAGATGTGTCTCTAATGCGATTGTAAAGCGAATTGCTTCAATGTATTTTTCAATGTATCTTTTTTTTTTTGTGTGTTTGAAAAGCTTTATTTAAATATTTCATAACAATACAGAGGTCAGCAAAACACAAGTGACCAACAAAATAATATATGCAAGGATAAAAAGCTAACAGTAAATTCAAAGGAGAAAGCTGTTTTTAAGGGTATTTGTATATTAAGGGAGGGAAGGGGATTGAAAGGTAGAAAGGGGAACAAGAGGGAGGAAAATGGGAGGGGAGTAGGTGGAAGATAAGGGAAAACAGTCTTTCATATGGTAAATGTTTTACAAAGTTGCATATTGAACTAGAAAAGAAGAGAAAAAACAATCATCATGATGTGCGAATAGGAGTCAACATAATAATTAAAATATAAACAAGAAACAGAGAAAATATTATGTCTAAGGAGGCTTAAAATTTTCAGCATTCACACGAGATTTTTCTTTTAACATTGCTAATTTATCTAATTAGGTAGTAAGTGGGTTCCAGAACAGTTCTCTGTCAATTATTGGCTTACAGGAAGAGGCAAAGGCAACATCCAGTCGATGAAAATGACAAAGGCTATTCCACCAGTGCTGGATAGAGAGCCGTGAGAGTGATTTCCAATTTAGTGTTATGTGTTGGAAAGCTAAGGCTATCATAAGATCAAAGAGGCCATGCATATGTAAGGGAATATCTAAGGACTGAAATAGACTGCCTGCAAAAAGAAGAGGGAGAGATAAGGGAATACGTGTATCAAATATGCGAGAAATGTAGGTCCAAACTTTTCCCCAGAAGATAGCAACAGGAGGGCATAGAAAAAGAAGATGACAGAGGTCAGCATTAGATGAGCCACAGGACCAGCATTTAGTATCAGTAGAATGAGTAAACCTAGCAATAGAGATAGGGGAAAGATAAAGTCTATGATATAGAAAGAACATAGATTAAGTGAGAGAAGCAGAGCGAGAAATTTTTAGGGAGCGAGACCAAATTTTATCCCAAAAATTAATAGTCCATTCACACGCGAGATCAGCTTCCCAAGCAATTTCCACCTTGAATTTAGGACGATCAGTTGAGGGAGAAATAAAGAATTTGTAAATAAGAGAGGCTTTAGGAAAAGAAAGAAGAATTTTACGAAGAGGGTTTTGAGCCAAAGGCAAAGGGACAGAGGGAAGCGAATAAAATGAGTCAAGAATAACAGCCATGAGAGTGGAAAATCTTTGAAGAAAGGAACGAGGACAATGAAACCTGAGTTGAAATTGGGGAAATGAGCATGGCTCTAAACCATCAAAAAGATCTTTAACCCAGATTATCCCTTTAAGTCTCCAGGATCTCCAAAAGATAGATCTATTATTAATGGTAATATGAGAATTATGCCATAATGGGGAGTCTAAAAAGACTTCCCTGGAAAAGGTATCCTTATGAAATAGAGGTTTTAGAACCGCACAAGTGTGCTTAAATAAAGGGAGAGAGGTAAGAGGTATCTTAATCGAAAAAGCTAAGAGTTCCATAAAAGAGAAGGGAGAAATTAGAATGCGTTCAATATTACACCATAAAGGAGTAAAGGAAGATTGACCCTCTAGGAACCATTTCGCAGCCTGACGAAGGCAAAAGGCTTTGTGATAGAGACGAAAATCAGGGAATTGAACACCTCCATTAGATTTTATCTTACGAAGGGCAGATAAGGAGATCCTGGATCTCTTACCATTCCAAAGAAATCTAGAGAGCAGGGAGTCAATTTTTTTAAAATAACAGATGGGAATATGAACTGGAAGCATGGAAAGAGTGTATATTAAGATAGGAGTTATCATCATTTTAATGGAGTCCAACCGACCCCACCAAGAAAGGAATAAAGGATTCCAAGAGGAAAGTAAATTAACTATCCGAGCAATAACCGCATTCATATTTAATTTAACAGAAGAGGAGATGGAGTTAGAAAATAGTATACCTAAATATTTTATTTTAACCGGAGACCAAGCAAATCCTGTGGCCGAAAAGAAGTGTGGAAGACAGGATTTCGTGAGAGGTAAAATTTCTGTTTTATCAGAGTTGATTTTATATCCGGAAACAAGAGAAAAGGCGTTAAATTCATGTAATAAGGGAGGAATAGAAGTCTGCGGATTAGAGATAAAAAGAAGAATATCGTCAGCATAAGCGGAAAGTTTTAAATTGTGATCTCCATAGGAAAACCCAGAGATTAAATCATTGTTACGAATTGAGGATAAAAAGGGCTCAAGGGCCAAAATGAAAAGAAGAGGGGAGAGCGGACAACACTGACGAACCCCACGACGAAGGGGAAAATAAGAGGAAATGGAACCGTTGACTAAAACAGAGGCTCTAGGAGCAGTGTACAGTAGAGAAATAAGCGAGATTAATTTAGGGCCGAATCCATGCCATTTCAGAGAAGCTAATAAAAAAGCCCAGTCAACTCTATCAAATGCCTTCTCTGCATCAACAGAGATAGCAGCCAAGGGAGAGGAAGGAGCAGGAATTTTATTGAGGACATTTAGCAAAAGGCGAGAGTTGTCTGAAGTTAACCTACCCTTCACAAAGCCACATTGTTCCTTACCCACCAAGTGTGGCATAAGAGAGTCCAAGCGCAAAGCAAGTGATTTGGCAAATAATTTATAGTCTACATTCAGTAATGAAATCGGCCGGTAATTCTTGCAGGATTTAGGGTCGCGTCCTTCTTTGTGAATGAGACAAATTGTGGCCTCCTGAAAAGATCCCAAATTCCCTTCAGCAAGGGGAAAAGAATGAAAAAGATGCAAAAGTCTAGGAAGTAAAAGATTAGAAAAATGCAAGTAAAATTCAACAGAATAACCATCCGGCCCAGGTGATTTACCCTTCTTTAAAGAGGATAAAGCGAGGAATAATTCCTGAAGAGAAAGATCTGTCTCCAATTGTGAAAGATTAAGATGATCATTGGACGGGATCGGGCGAGCGTCCAGGTAAGACTGAATAAGGGAAGAAGAAGGTGGAGAGTCAGGTGTATAGAAATCTTTATAAAAAAGCATAAGTTCGTTAAGAATATCCTCATTTTTATGAACAGAAGAGCCATCAGAGGTGTAAACCATATCTATGATAGTACGTTCTTTACGGGATTTAAGGTAATTTGCTAAGAGTTTGCCCATTTTATTTCAACCTCCGTAATATCTAGCACTGCTACGTAGCAGTATCGAAGAAGCGTTATCGGTTGTTGTTCTATTAAAATCTAACTTGGCACGAATTAGTACTGGCAAAATAGAGTCCGTCGATGAAGTGTAAAACTGGTGTTCCAGTGATTTAATCTTTAGTAGGGCGTCTTTACTTTGTTGACGAAAACGCTTCTTTCTTTTGGCTACAAAATCTATTATGAATCCTCGTGCTGTAGCTTTAAATGAGTCCCATAATATATGTGGTAAAATATCGGGGGTACTATTTAAGTTGAAGAATTCCTCAGCAAAAGTCGTGAAAGAGGAAGAAAAAGTAGAGTCAAGAAGAAGAGAGTTATTAAAGCGCCAGCGGGATGAAATAGGGTGAGAGGGGAGTAAATCTAGGTTTATGAGAATTGGAGCATGATCCGATATAACAATAGGTTCAATAGAGGAGGATAGCAAGTTTTGAGATAGAGGTTTAGATAGAAAGAGATAGTCGATACGAGAAAGAGAGTTATGAGGAGGAGAGAAAAAAGAAAAGTCTAGAGAATCAGGATGTGTGAGTCTCCATGCGTCTACTAAGTGAACCTGAGAGATAGTGTTAAGAAAGTGCTTATGTGTCTTATGGGGCACAAAACGTGTTTGCGATTTACGATCAAGAAAGGGGTCAACAACCTGGTTGCAATCTCCTCCTAAAATAAACAAATCATCCCTATATTGTATGCATTTTTGGGTAATCAAGGGCCAAAAGGAGCAATCAGGATGAGTCGGACCATATACATTAAAAATAGTTAAAGAAGTATTATTAATTAATAGCTTAGCCAGCACCCATCTACCTTCAGAGTCATTTTCTTGCGAAATTACTTTACATTTCAATCTCTTGTGCCATAAAACAATCACACCATTTTTCTTGTTAGAAGTGGGTGATACCAAAACACCACCCACCCAACCCTTCTTCAACTTTAACGCCTCAGCTTCTGAAAGATGGGTCTCCTGTAAAAAAACCAAATCTGGGTTGTAAGAGGCCAAGTGGGAGAGAATTCTCTGTCTCTTAATTGGGCTATTAACACCTTTCACATTCCATGAAATAACTTTGAACTTTGAGCTGTCAACATTACATAACAAGTTGAACATGCAACACTAATGATAAGACAAAAAAGAGAACATGATAAAGAGCTAGGAAATAAGAAGGAAAAAGCGAAACGGAACCAATTAACAGTAAGAAAAAAGAAAGACTCTAGGAAAGAGCAAGGGGAGGATACAAGAAGAAAAAGAGAAAAAAAGGAAAGGAAGATTAACAGCAAAAGTAGACAGTACATGTCGAAATGACGACTGTAATACGTACCTTACGGGGAACACAAAAGGGATGAGACGGCGACGGACAACAGAGGACAGCACGCCCAACGGGGAAGACACCGCAACCCACCAGACATACCCAAACATCACAAAAGAGAAGGAGCGGTAGGGTATTGATAGTCAAGAAGAGTGAATATCATTGAAACCTGCAAAAGAAGATAAAAATTAAGCACCATCAATACAAACGATTTCTATAAGGAAAGTAAAGAAAAAATTAGTTATAACAATGTCATCACTGCAAAAGATACTAAAGAAAAAGCACAACAGTCACGTTGCAGAAGTAGAAGGAGTAGTCTCCATTGAGACGTGAGAATGAGACTGGATAAATCCTCTGAGATCAACAGGATTTTCGAAGGTAGAAGTTTTGTTGAGGAAAGTAACTTTGAAAATACAGGGATGAAACAATCCATATCTAGCTCCCATGGAACGTAGCGGTGGTCGAAGGTCCAAAAACTCCTTGCGCCGTCTAGCTGTGGCCGAAGCAAGATCTTGGGAAATAAAATTTTTGGAGCCTTGCCAGGATAGATCCTTCTTAGATTTAGCGGCGGTAAGGACCCTCAGAAGATCAGTAAATTGTAGAAAAAGAATAATCACTCCTCGAGGCTTGGATGGCGCAGAAGTGGAAGAGAGATGAGGACCCAGTCTATGAGCTCGTTGTAAGTTCAGGTTAACTGAAGGTGGAAGATTCAAGAGTTGTGGAAGAAAGGAAGTGAAGAAGGCAACAGGGTCATCCCCCTCAAGACCTTCAGGCAAACCATACACTCGTAGGTTATTACGACGATTCCTGTTTTCCAAGTCTTTAGAGGCCTTTCGAAGCTGTGAGACTTCCCTCTCCAAAGAAGAAATTCTTGTGGGTGCATCCTTCACCTGAATAAGTTGTTGCTCCACCACAGTTACACGAGAGTCCATAGAGGCCCACTTGGCATCCATTGACTGCAAACGAGTATTCGTCTCTTCCACAAACGGTCTGATAGCACGAATCTCCTCAAGAACCATGTCCAAGGATACCGGGGAAGTTGACTTGGGAGGTGAAGGAGGATCCTGCTTCAGTCTCTTGCCAGCAGACGAAGGCAACGAACCCTTGGAGGCCATATCTGCAAATGAATCTGACGTATAGGAGCCCTCACTATGTGGTGAGGATTCAGATAAACAAGAGAATCTATTTGAAACAATGCAGTAGGTTCCAGGGAGATCAGAGGCATTCACTTTCAAATTATGAGTGTGACGTAGTGCACGTTTACTCCTACCCATGAAACAGAGGTCTCAGACGAACCACGTCAAGTGTGAGCACAATATTACAAAGCCGCTTCAGCACAGGAAGATATGCTTGAGAGATATAGAGAGGGACATCCACGGAGGGGACGCTCCATCAACAGAGGAGACGCTCTAACAACAACACTAGGTCTGCGTAGATTATGTGCAGCGTAGATATGTAAGAAAGTACATCCCAAGTGGACAAAAGAAAGCCCAGCAATATTCGTCAGCAACACTCAATATATCCCTCACAGTAAACAAGTAGCGCAGTCTTTGAAACACGCTCACAATTCAAGAAAAAAGCATAATAGATGTAAGGCAATAAAGTGATGATCGAAGAGATAACATGAAACTCAAAAATAGCGGTGCGTGGACTGGACGACTCCATCACCATATCCAGCCGCAACGTTTCCAATTGGCATCCAAAGCAGGAATGAGTCCGTAAATGAATATTGCCTGTATTAAAAAGGCAACATAATGGTGAAATAAACACCCAAATATGCCATAAAAGGTATCAAAAAGGCTCTCCAGAGCATCGCGTGAGGTAAAAAGTTGAGGGGAAAACAGCCGGTAAAACATCTAAAATGGCGGCTATTACCTGACTGAAAACGTCCCCTGCCGAATTTCCCCTCTATATTATTCAGTTCCAAAAAATAAACGCAGCCTCCAGGAGAGCCAAACCTCCGATTCAGGAAAATTACATTTCTAGGAGGTAATGAGCCATGAAAACGCTCGTAATTATCCTCGATCTCCGGCGGTCCGCGGAGCTCCGATGTTAGGCGGCCATCTTGGATTGTCGCGAGCGCGCGACCCCAAATTAACTTTTTTTAATAACTAGCAAAGTCTAATAACTAGAGCACAAACATTTTAGCACAGAATGGTGCCCCTAAAAGAAATGATTCTTTACTATTTTTCTTATATTTCGATATGAACATTATATTAAACAAGTGTACTTAGTTTGTCCGCTGGATATACACTTTTTATATTGCTTTTTACAATTCACTGACATGCTAACATAGAGCAGTCTGACAAGAGGATGAATAGATGCCATCGTGGCATGGCTGGTTGCTTCAAGCATGGAATCCTCTTTCTATAGCTAAAACGTCTGTTACTTTGCTTCAGTGCTCCTCATGGACCCTCAACTTTTCTTCCTTAGTAGCTAGGAAAGCTTGCTGGCTGCAATGGCAGAGTCTGACACTTTACGGCAAACAAATGCGTGCGCTTTGAGGCAGGCTGGAGGTCAGGCTTGGTTGTTCTTTTTTTCATATATATTATGTTTTTGACTTTATTCGCCCTCGTCATTTTTGTGCAGGTTGTTTCACACCCTCAACGCCACAACTGTAGTAGCACAAGACTGCATCATACGAGTAAATTGTGTAGTGTTTTTTTCAGGTTTTGTTGTGGCTTTGTCTGTGTGTACAAGAATGCGCGATACCTGTTCCCTCTTTGTGACCCTACGGATTGTAAACTATTTTTTTGTACCTTATTACTTTCCAATATTCCATTTTAGTATAGTTCTTAAAGCAAGCGATTTACGATCAGAACTGCGGACTTTGGAACTGGGTAACTGGGTTTGAGTCTCGGCGTTGGCTCAACAACCTGCAAATCAAAAAATAATCCGACCTCCTCTGAAAATGTTAGAAGCTGGTCAAGATTAATTTGCAATGAAAAAATGACACACAAGCTAAGAACCATTCGGTCCACCCACATTCACCACTTACATCCTAACACCACTTATGCATTCGTAACAAATATCTATCCCTTCCAAATCCATACACATGCTTATGCCCTAACCCATGTCTCAGTTACTGATGACATTCTAGGGAATTCGCTACTCATCTCCTTTTGTTAGGAAACAAATATGTAAAGAGCAGGAAAAGCCGGACATCCTAGATGTGTCATTTTTAGTTCTTCAGTGTAGGTCAGTCGCAGGGGCACAACTAGACCCAAAATTTGCGGGGGGCTAAGAATAAGGCCAATAGCTCAGGCAGTGCCGAGATCTATTGGCTTTGCCAATGCTTGTTACTCATGGTAACACTGTCTGGGCAAATCTTTCACCTCATTAGTACCAGGTTAAAAACAAAATACAGTAATAAGCAACAGAAAGTTAACCAATCAAGTTTTGCATAGGGCTTTAGACAGTGCAGGAACATGTTGTGACGTCTTTAGGTCCCTGCTAGACAACGCATGCGATGCCTCAAAGAAACATGTTGTGTTCTTTCTGTAGGCTTACACGCTGCCCATCTCCTACCATTGGTAAACATCAACATCGCTCTCATTTTCTTTGATGTCATTTGTCATGGCATACAGGTGTCATGCCCTCTTCTTCTGTTTGGACTTCCCATAGCGCATATACCAAGTACACGTCTCCTTACTCTGCTCCAGGTTAGCGGAGCTATATTTTCTTTGTTTTCAAGGACTCCATAGGAGTACTTGTGTTATCAGGCCATCTCCCTTGTACGCATACACACATACCACTAAAATGCATGCACGTGTACATAAACAAATGCATTTCATAAAAAGTTGTTAAAACATGAACAGCACTTGTTTATTTTTTTTTGCATGATCTGATAGTACTGGAGCACTTGTTTCGTCGTACTTCGTGCCATAGCGTGAACACAAGCCGATGGTATTGAAGTGATCTAAGTGCTCACCAGTTACATTACACAATGACACATTAATTTTTGTCGCTGATCCTGCTTCAATTAAGGTTTTTTTCCCATCGTTGCTTGCCCATCTCCCCATCCCCTCCCGCTTCCCTGCTTGACTCATCCCCTCACTATATCCCTCATCGCTGTTGCTTTTTTTTTTTTTTTTTAACCATCCGAAGGTATTGGAGCACTTATGTCCTCCATCTTACCATAGTGCTAACACCAGCCGAAGGTATTGGGGTGCTTTAAGTGCTCACCAGTTATATTACACAATGACACATTCATTTTCGTAGTCAGGGGGAAGCGTAAGTGATTTGCCCAGAATCACAAATTGTTCAGCCGACCCTGAGATTCCAACCTGGTTCCCCAGTTCCCCTGTTGGCAGCTCTGCCCGTTACGCCACATCCTCACTTCACTTCAAAGCTCCTCAAATGTTTCTCACTATCACTTCCACATTTGTTCAGCAAGACTCTGTCAACACTGAACAAACATTGGCAAGGACAATAAATCTCGGCAATGCCCGAGCTATTGGCCTTGTCAATGTGAATGTCTTTTGGTCATGTTGTCTAGCAGCACATCTGCTGTTCAGCATGTATGAAAGTCACTGACAAAAGCGCTATGATGCGGCCAGCGCAGGCCACCTCATAGCGCTTTTTTGTGTTAGGAGGGACAGGACAATTAACTAAAAATGGGGGGGGCGAAGAGACTCGGCGTCGGCTCAACATCCTGTGATTCTGAGCTTTCAGTAACTTTCAGCCGTGCTGAACAGATGTGCTGCTAGACAACATGGCTAAAAGGCAATCACATTGACAAGGTCAGCTCGGGCATTGCTGAAACCTATTGACTTTGCCAGTGCTTTTAGTAACTTTTGATCCATTTGAGTTAAAAAATTTGTTAAAAGCTGCAGGTTATGCAGCAGATGATGGATTATGTGGCAAATGCGTGAAAACGCATAATCATACAAAAAATGCTGCTGCCTCGAAATAACTTAATCACAGAGGCCTTGGTTATAGGCAGTAAACACACGCGGTTTATATGAAAACAGGGTGTGCCCCAGCACTACCGCGTTTCCAGACTTGATCAAAGGAGCAGGAAAGCCATTACCCAACTTAAGTGCCGCACTTGGCAGCTCCTGTTTTAACAAGGATGCTGAGCTGGCACTTTAATAGTTGTTTAAAATAATTATAATTAAAAAACACGAAACCGAAAGGCACTTCCTTTCCATTGTAATAGCTGACAGGAGTCAGCAATAAGTCAGTGCTTTACAAACACCGGCGTGCCTTTCATTCGGCACTCTCGAGTCATGTGTGTGTCTCATCACACGGAACACTCCCAAATGCCTCAAATTGAGCCACCACAATGAAACACGAAGGAAATTATCATATGATGCACACAGTAAATACAATTTAAATAAATTCAGAGAGCATTGCAACAAAACCGTATTTGGAAAACACTCCACATGAAGCGTGAATTTAAATTAATTACAGATTAGCCAACCTACTTTTAGATCTACGAATATATTCCCTTTAATTCAATTTAAAATAGCTACTGATTTCCTTATTTTCTTAATTAGTTAGGGCCTCATTTACAAGCCCATTGCCCCGCGGCGCGTCACTTATGTTGACGCGCTGGCAGCGCAATGGGTTTGCCCAGGGCCGGACTGGCTACCGGGCATTTTGGAATGCTGCTGAGCTGGGGGCTGATTTCGTTGATAGGGACCTGCGTGTGCTGAACGAAATTCGTTTTGCTTTGTTTATTTCGAAGCACACGCAGGTCTCCATCAACGAAATTAGCCCCCACCGCAGTGACATCAGCCCCCAGCTCGGCAGCATTCCAAAACGCCCGGTAGCCAGTCCGGCCCTGGGTTTGCCCATGATTACAAGGCCACTTAAAGTCACTGAGTGACTTTTCATGGCCTTGTAAATATAGGCCCCTTTCACGCATTACTCTGCGTGAAAAGGGCGTTGCATGGGTGTTCCTATGGGTGTTCTCACGCAATCTGACACATTTCCAGATTTACAACATTTTGTAAAGCTGGGAATGCGTCTGAATCCTACGCCTTCCCAGGGGAGGCATTGGAGTGATGCAATGAGGAGAAATACTTTTATTTCTCCTCATTTTTTCCTCTTTCTCTGCATGCTCCATTCTGGAGCACGCAGAGAAAGAGGAAAATGCCATCAATGATTGTTTTTGTGCAGGAAGGTGTCCCTTCCTGCACAAAAACAATCATCCCCGCAATGCAGGCACCCTTGCAACATGACGCAAAGGTGCCTGCGCTGGCACATGGCACATGGCAATTATGCGCCAGCCCAGGGGAAAGCACATGGATGCGTTGTATTGTTGTTAATATGATGCATTCCTGTGCTTTTTAAATTACGCAGCTCGGCGCAGCATAATGGCTTGCGACGCCGTACTGAGTCATTTTGTAGTAAATGAGGCCCTCATTTTCTTTGCTTTGTTGATGCACCAGAAACCAAGGGCCTCATTTTCACGGCCATTGCATCGCCGGTGCGTCACTTTTATTGATGCACCGGAGGCGCAATGGGCCTGCCCATATTTACAAGGCCACATAAAGTCGCCTAGCATGACTTTTTATGTCCTTGTAAATATGGGCCCCTTTCACACATTACTCTGCGTGAAAGGGGCTTTTCCATAGGTGTTGCTATTAGTGTTCCCACGCAGCATCCTCGGAACGTGACACATTCCCAGATTTTCAAAGTTTTGTAAAGCTGGGAATGCGTCAGAATCCTATGCCTCCCCAGGGAAGGCATAGGAGTGGCGCAACAAGGAGAAGTACGTTTATTTCTCCTCGTTTTTTCCTCTATGCATGCTGCACTCTGCAGCACGCATAGAAGAAGAAAATGCCATCAATTATTGTTTTTGTACAGGAAGGTGTTCCTGCACAAAAACATTAATCTCCGCAATGCAGGCACCCTTACAACATGATGCAAAGGTGCCTGTGCTGGCGTATGGCAGCCAATTATACCCCAGCACAGGGGAAAGCACACAGATGCATTGTACTGTTGTTAATGCGACGCATCCCTGTGCTCATAAAATGATGCAGCTCAGCGCAGCAAAATGGCTTGAGGGGCTGCGGCTGTTTTTTGTAAATGAGGCCCTTTTTGTGTAACAAATAGCGTCTGGCTGCAAGGCAAACTCATCCTGTTCACCACAATTGGCAAACGTACTTTGGATAAATAGATATTTAAAGTAAAGCACGGTAGGGTGTTCACACACGCGGATGTGTTGATGAACGAATGTGGAAAGGAATATTTAGGGGCCGATTACGAGTTGCTAATTAATGGAAGAGTGGTAATTTTGCACCCAGAAATGCTGATTCTGTGCAGTATAACCCCTCCATTGCTAAGTTATTACAAGTTAATAGTCCAGCAGAGAAAAACACAAGGAATCCGGAAACGCATCATGCATTGGTCTCCTCTGGGCAGATTTACAAGGCCCTTGCGTCACTTTTAACATGGGAAAAGTGACGCAAAAGTGGCGCAAGGGGCTTGTAAATCTGCCCCCGCATGTTTTCCTCATGACTGGGCTTTTTTATCAGGCATGTTGCACTTGCTTTTGACAGGTAGAACTGTGCCCAGATTTGAATGTCCCCTGGAATCACAGGTAAAACATGAAAACTTGTACATCCATATAGATGGAAGTGAGAGTTTGCCGAGGGATCAAGATCAAGCTCTTAGAGAAATTAACTAGGAGAATCAGGTGCCCATCCTGTCCTTGGGTAACTGGTGGGGACCTCAGCCAATTCTGATGCAGTTCCTGTAGGACACCATAACAAAGTCACCTTTGAACCCAAGGGAAGATATATGGCACCTCAGGAGTTCAAAAGTCGAGAAGAGAGCTAGGGCCATATTTAGACTATGACAGAGAGGGTACTCCATCGCTACAGCAATAGAGTACCCTCTCCCCCAAAGCGAAGTTCAGCCCTTCTCATTTAGAGTCGGATGGAACTTCAGTATGTAGACAGCAGAGATTACACAGTCTCTGCTGCCAACATACACCTCCGAAGACCCAACAAATTAAGGGCCATCGGAGGTTTGACCATGTGTCCACCCAACATATGTAGAATGGGTGAACACCAAGCCAGTTTTCACTGTTCCTAGTGGTGAGAAACAGTGAAAACAGTAAAATGATGCCCACGCATTGGGAGAAAAATCCAAAAGTGAGGGGGCATTGATTTTTTTATTTTCACAGACAAAATCCTGCTTTGAGATTTTGTTTTTGAAAATAACAAAAAAAGGCTGAAAGTTTGACATCTGACTCCTTCATGTTGAAAAAGCTGTCCATCAAACTTTCAAAGCATTTACAGGAACTGCTGTGATGGAAGTTCCTGTAATAGATCTGGGCCGGCTTACAGCTCTAAATTTGGTGGCCTTATCCTGTAGGGCAATGAAGTTTATTACTCCGTCGCACTGATAAAGTTAATTCCTATCCGCCAAAGTCCAAATCAGGCCATTAGACTGTAAGGTAAGACAGCACGGCTGGTGGTTCAGTCTCTGTGAGTGCTACCAGGCACCAAACCAGCAGTTCATCGGGCAGTTACCACCTTCTGGAACTCCCTATCATCAGACTGAAGATCTCAAAAAACAATTCCAACTCATTAGGGCCCACATTTACTAAAGTTTTGCACAAGTATTAATTGCAATGTCACCCTGAAACATCTAAGGTGACTTTCTGTTTTATAATGCTCTATGCCGTTGCATGTAATTTATAGCATACCCAGATTCCATGATGCCTTTTTTTAATGTATTTGCACATTAAATGAATATTATTCTCTCTCTCTCTCTCTCACAACACTTTTTTCTCTGTTAATATCAAAATAACATTAGATTCTTTGCAGGTTTCTATACATATATTGTGCAGTCCTTGCATCTAACCAAAAGACGTTGATGTATGTACACAAAAAATGCAATAAAAACAATTTAGAAACTCAACACAGTACACTGAACTCTTGTCCATGCGGAGAAGTGAATAACCTAACAGCGTGAGGACGAGTTCTTCTCATTTCTATTGTATCACAGGGGACAGAATGATAATATTAATATAGTTTCACTTGGTTGCGGGTCCGCAGAAACAACCTTAGTTCCCTTTGGGGGTGGGGCAGGATAAAGGAGCAGCGATGAGGGAGGGGGGACCAAGTGACAGGGGAATCTAAAAAGGGGGGGAGTGAAACTGCAAAGGAATGACAGATCCCCTTTAGTATCAATGTAACATAGAAGTGCTTAATTTGAGCCGATGCTTTCTGGTGCTCAGCACTGGCACTTAATTGGTTTCCGGTTCTCGGCACCGGCACCTAACTGTTCTAAGTATGGTGTTGACAGTCTACCACATGGTGGTGCTGCTCATCTAATTTAGAGATGAGCAGAACAACGGTTGTTTAGGAATACAATATACATTTAAATAGTGCTAATACCTGCCTACCCAGCCATTCCTTTAGCTTTGGGGACCTGGAATAATCTGAACTGTCGCATTTACATGCGAGAGAGATGGTTAGTAGTTGTTTTGGCAGCGATGAGAAGGGCGATGTGTGGTGCAAGCTGCAGTGGCCTCCTGGTCAGAGCCCTGGCACTTAATATTTTACAAATTAAGCACTGATAGAACATCAACTGTTTGGTAATAAACTCTTACTGATCACATACGGCTTTCATTTGCCAATGCAACATTGTTCAAGGGGGGGGTGTATCATCTTTCGGAAATCGAGACAGAAACATATTCCATTCATATCCATATCCAATCCATATCCATATCCTTATCCATATCATGGCTTACTATCTAGCAGATCAGCTTCATTGTAATGTGTCTAGGCACCCAAATATCTAGAAGTTGTAAACTCCCATTTTAGAGACATTTTAGGAAGATAATCCCTTTGTTCTTGAACAAGGGGCCACACAAGGTACACACAGGATTTAGCTTTTATAACGGACAAGCCTAATACTTCTCCAATTAATTTACTGAATGAATACATTAACAGCTATGCTTGTAGTGTTGTCTGGATCTTTCAAACTGGGGCCCAGAATTACATGCAACTAATGCAACACAGGGCACAAGTAAAGTTGCTGCACTGTCTTGCATGAATAAGAGAGAGCAGAACCCTATATATACTATGCTGTGATGCTTATCTGCTCTCTCCCTGTGTTGACACACTTTTGGCTACCATGCACCAACGCAGTCACCTGTATACTTAAGTGAGGGTGTGCAAACATCTTTCTATTTGTAGCATTTTCAGAATCCCCTTTCTTTGGACCTCATATTTTGATCAACACAGGCAATGAGTGTTCTCCATTGGCTTGCACCCAGTAAATATAGCTGTAATAATTATACTTTCCACATATGACAGCAGTAGAGACGGTAAAATAGTAACAAGTGCCTAAATGTGGCCTCATTTACTTGTTGTTGTGTGTCCTCCCTGTGATTATGTGCCTTTTTTAAAGATTACAGACTACACTAACTACACATTTTGGGCCAATTGGAGAGCTATTACAGTTTTTAATGGGTGTCCATCATGGTCCAACATAAAGACGGTGAGGTAATTTATGAATAGTTGGACTATTACACAGCTGTTGTTTTTGGACCGCAGTCAAAACATTCTTCAGATTTTGTGACAAATAAATTAAATTGACTTAAGCACTGCTGACACTGAGGAGTTTCCTGACCTTGATCCCTGTAGTATGTGGGAAAGTATGGTTAGCTTGGAGTAGGTGAAATACTACTGCAGTCCTCTAGCAGCCCCAGATAATAAGCCAGGACAGGTGTAAACTGTGTATTTCTCTGTGTGAAAGGAAGGTAGAGGTAACTGAGCATGAAGTTCAGAAGGAGGAAATCCGGACTGACCAATTGTGCCTGCAGGGAGGTGATATGATGCTCTCCTGCAATGGAGTGTCCGCATTGTTTTGTGTAAACGCTCTGAAAGATTCCAGAGGACAGACAAATCTTCGAGGAAGCTGCATTTGAGGCAATCTTGCCAGGCCTTAACCTTGCCATCCTGGCATCACAGTAAGGGTAAGAGGATCCCCTGCTGGTGGGTGGATCAGTCTCTCTAGATCACAAGGGCTGGGTGAACTAGTGATAGGCCAGATCAGAGCCACCAGTGGGCAAATTGTTCAAGCCAAGAATATCTCATTGCAGAAGATGCAAAAGATGGGAAGGTATCATGGGAACTCTGACCCAATGGCTTCTTTGTTGGCAGTAAGTGAGTGATACAATGGGCACCATTAATAAGGTTATAATACCTATTGTCTGAAACAGAGAAGGTAAGATGTTAGCCCTCTGGACTTGGTGGTCAGTTCTAGCCAAGATTTACATCTCATGTAATGTGCAACCAGTTTTTGACATAAAATCTGACACTAGGTGGCCCCCTGTGGGACTGAAGGACACTGGTTTTTGCATTCCATGCTGCCTTACTGTTGATTGGCTACTATCCCAAAACAGGTGTAGAGCATTTATTAGTTACTTCTAGGAATGGTGGATGTGCCAAACCCCTAGTAATGAAAAACTTCTAAAACACCTCATTACCTTTATGCGAGTATGTGGATGCAAAAATAATTTTTTAATTACTACTACTTTTGTTGAGAAATAATGTTCATAGGTCACTTTTGGGGAATCAAAATCTCATTGTTAGCTTTATACTTCATATCTGTGTGTTTCTCATGGCAAATTTTAGCAAACTTCTTCGGAAACAAACATTGCCTTTACACTTTTTCTTTTAGCTACAAAATAGTGTAAGAAGCCGATGTTTTAAATAGTAGCAAGAGAGAAGAGTGCTCATACTACTAACAATGTGAAGGCTGTGTTTACTGCAGGCATCTAAGGAGAAGTATGGAAGGTTAGGAACATTTTCACATCAGGGAAGAAAAAAATGTAGGGTTCTTTTACTCTGTTTGATGTATGATGTTCTTTGCATTCAGTTTCTTATTATTCACCTGTGCTCGAATAATCATTGCAGCCATTGCTTGTCATGTTTTATACACTAGAGTAGTGCATGGCAATCATTTATAGATACATTATTATAGCCTTCAATGATTTCCCAGAACCAAGTTGGGGTCTGATACTTTAAAATAGCCTGCTAGGGCCTCTGGCTGGTCACAGTCTTGTACTGATCCATCCCCTTTAAATAGTTCTAAGACACTGGTGATACCCTTGTCTGATTCACCACTCTGTGGACCCACAGGCTATTTCCATTGGTGAGGCAGCTAAGAGGCAGCAGCCAGAAAAGACAAATTCCTTGTAATTGTGTCACACAGACAATGAAGGAAACTTTATTATTCTCAGAAAGTCAGCACTCATTTTAGACAAACCAGTATGAGAGACCATAACAAAAATAGAGCTGGTGGAATCCCTTCACTAGAAATTAATGCTATATACTGGATTATGTGTCTCCAAACAGAGGATCCTAATGGGATCAAAAGAACCAAAACGTACTGATCCCTAGTAGTCAGAAAAATCACAATTTGTACGTCTGGTTGTTTATTCAGAATGGCAAACAGATCACATGTATCAAAGTTTAGTCCTGTATACTCACTAGTAACTGTATGATTGTAATAGAGCTTCCGGGAAAGAAATCTTTTTAGGACAAGAACCCTCACTCACCCGAGGGTGACATGGTTCATCATTGTGTTACCTCCTCACTGCTGGACTGCAAAGTTCATGGTGTGGGCTACAACTCCCAAAAGGAGAGGAGCTGAAATGTTTTGCAAAGATGAGCGATGGAAAAGGGTTAGTGAGGGGCAGAGTGCAGAAGAAGTGTTAGGGTGATGGATAAAACTATCTCCAGCAACCATGTAGACTTTATTTAATGGCCTGTGGGAAAGAGTTTAAAAAGAGGACTGGGGATTAATAAATTATATCCCTCTCAGGAGTCAACATGTTTTTGCCCATATATGGTCCCATAAAGGGATTCCGGGGCATTCATCAGGACCTCAAAGTTATATAGTCACTCTGCATAAGATTGTGATAGTGAAAAAATTAGAAACAATGTAGATATACTGGCCACCAATGTGATCAAAGAGGCCAGGATTGCGATGACCCATATTATTCTGTGGGCACCATCTTTCTAATGATAAGAGGAGTAGGGTCCTCATCGAACCACTGGGTGCGCCTTGTGGTGCCCAACTATATAATTGATGCCGAATCCCAACAGAAGTCCTAGCGAGATTATGGCATGCTTCTTATGGCAACATGACACCACACCTGTTAGGCTCCTGCTCCTCCCATGAGCCCTTAGCTATTGATTTGCCGTAGTGCTAAAAAAAAACACATCCTCAGTATCTAAGATATCTTTGAGTCTTTCAGCAGATCAGAGTACAGAATTATTAAACCTCATATTGCCTTAACACCAAAGCACCATCCCCCTACATAAATATTGAATCAGACAGTTGGGGCTGAAACCATCCAGAGATGGGTGATTTCCCATCACCCAATTGCACAGTAAGAACCATCACTGAATTCCCCATCATCCATCTGCACAGGAAGTGCCATCCCTGGATTCCAAGCCATCCATCTGCACAGGAAGTGACGTCTCTGGTTTCCTGCCAAACCCATCTTTAAAAGAAGAAACCAAGCAAGAGGACTTTATTTCCCATCACCCACCTGTACAGGAAGTGACATCACTGGATTTTGCACCCTCTATCTGCACAGGAAGTGCCATCACTAGTCAGTTCAATTAAATTACTTTATTTGAATACATATTGTATCCATAAAAGTACAATTTAAATTCATACAATCCATTACATTAAAAAGAAAAATCATAAAAACATACATAAATATAACATACAGTAATTAAAATACGCCCCCTTCAAAAGTGCATAAAGTACATCATCGTACGTCAGACCTATACAGTAGTCATAGAGCAACATGCTCCTACAGCTGCTTTCAAAAAGGCACCAGACAAAAAGTTTCATCTTCCTCTACCAGGTGGAGAAGCAATTCTAATGTATCATTCAAGTGTCTGACTCCTTGTTTCTTTAAAAAAGGAACCAGAAAATGTTTAGAATACATAAGGTAAAACCCATAAAAAAATATAAAATGTTACATTGATTGTCCGAAATTGGCATCACAAGGACATGGCAGAGAGTCCAGATTGACGTTAAAACCCAACGGGAAACATAACAGATATTTTGCTGTACCAGCCCTATATCGAAACAAAAGGCTTCGTTCCCAACCCCCTTTTACTCTGGTCAAATACATTGCCATGTTATCTGGGGGGTAAACAACATATAAGTTACCACGCTCTCCTTCACAGTTTCCTTGTGTAGTCTGTTGGAGGTTGCTTGATAGTATAATTCCTGCCATAACTGTTTTTATTAATATCTAAGTTGTTGAGTGGATCGACAAAAATCCGTTCAAGGTTAAAAGAACAAAATGTGGATCTTAAGCTAGCTAGCTAGGGAATCTCGATACCCTTCTCGTATTTAAGGCAATCATTAATGATATCTCTGGTTAGACACGCTTTCTCATTTTTCCAAATGGCAAGCCATAATAGCGGCAGTCGAGGCTTGATATAATCCTCAATATATGGGATGCCTATTTCTCTATGACAGATATAAGTAGAAGACAAAATAGGGTGCCATAAGGGCCTTTCTACAAAATCTGTTTACCTCTGGCTGGACTGGGTTGCAATTTTGAAAACCCCAGACACCAGCACCATATGAGGCAGAGGGCAAACATTGAGTTTTGTATATCTGCACTAAAGGAGAGAGAACACCTCCAGTCCTAGGTTGTGGTAAAGAGACTAAAGTGGCAATAGATTTTGTTAGATTTAACCTACTTTGCGCAACCTGGGGAGCCCACAAGCCTGTGGCTGCAAATGATAATCCCAGATCGGAGAAAGTGCTGACTTGTAATAACTAAGGGGCATATTATCAAGTGGCAGCGATAATTATCGCTGGCCGCTCTTAGGGAGAAAATATTTATCGCCGGCTATCGCTGGCAATTATCGCCATGCTATCGCTGTATCAACAACGCATAGCGCAATGGCGATAATTTTCCAGCGATAGCGGTGTTTTCCATGGAACATCGCTGGTTTTTCAGCGATGTTCCATGGAAAACGGCGATAACCTTGCTGATACGACCCTGTGGTCGTATCAGCATAATCCACCCCCATTGTTAGGTATAGGTAAGTCTGCATTTTTGCAGACGTAGTTTTGGCGAAAACCACGGTTTTCGCCAAAAACTAACGTCTGCAAAAATGCGTGGGCCTCCTTGTAAATATCGCGATGTACATTTCGCGATATTTAACAAGGTAGTCCGTCAGGGGTACGCTCAGTGACGCTCACTTTGCATCTCATTAGAGATGCGAAGTTAGGGCGTGTTGAAACGGGCGCTAAGTCAAGGAAACACGCGCTAGCGTGTCCTTGATGATATTGCGATAAAATTATCGCCGCTTTTCGCCCGAAAACGGACGCTAAAGCGGCGATAATGTTATCGCCAGCCCTTGTTAATATGCCCCTTATTATTGCCTGCGGGAATAAAAGATAAACAATGTTTCTTTGGGCCACAGGCCATGATAAAAGGTTTTTTAAAATTTGTTTGCAGGTCTAGAGTGGCCATAAAATCAACAAAACCCTGCACCAGTCGCCGTAAAGCGTTTGGAGGGCGCACTATTAAAACTGCATCGTCTGCGTTCAAAAGTGTGTGTAAAGGAGAACCATTGACTAGAGGAACGACTGAAGTCATATTCACTAAAAACGAGTAAAGGTTATTAATATATAAAAAGAATAAAAGTGGTGCCAGCACACACCCTTGCCTCACACCTCGCGAGATGTTAATAGGGGCTGATACCGCACTCTTTGTGGTAATTCTAACCTTGGCCTTCATATCTGTGTGCAAAAAAGGAAG
This sequence comes from Calotriton arnoldi, assembly GCA_963921515.1. NCBI lineage: Eukaryota > Metazoa > Chordata > Amphibia > Caudata > Salamandridae > Calotriton > Calotriton arnoldi. The sequence goes on from CAWUFW010017554.1 coordinate 76,806, forward strand.
AAAGAGCACCAGTGCAACATCCAATCCCTGTGCCAAAAGGATCGCCCAGACCTCAGACCTATTTACGCAGTCAACAGCTTGGGATAGGTCCATAAAAGGCTAAATACACTGATGATTTACATGCAATTGTATATTTGCCTATAATCAAGGCCAGATTTTAACATTGCTTGACAGTACCAACATTACTCCTGAACCCATATTGGAAGGGATATAAAACTGATGTTGCTTCTGCCCAGTCCTTAATACGGTTATAAACAATTCTCCCAAGAATCTTAGCCGTGGTGTCGATAAGGGAAATGGGTCTATAGCAACTTGGTTGGGTAGGGTCTCCCTTTTAAAAAATCGGCAAAATGATGGCCATTGACCAAGATTCAGGTGGTGGGGAATGAGTCAAACCATTAAAAACATTCACTAACAGTGGTGCCCAAAACTCAGTAGAGTGCTTAAAAAGATCTATTGGGACTCCATCCTGTCTGGGTACCTTACCACCCAGACTTTGAGCGATTGCATCCTCCACTTCTTCTAAGGAGACAGAAAAATCATTACAGCAGCCCTTCACATCATCCATATATAGGAGTCGCCAATGGCAGCGTAGATTTTAGAAAAGGGTGCCTCCCAGGTAACACTAGCAATATGACATGTTAGGGCTGTTACCGGTTGGTTCACTCTCCTTAATGCAGGTACCTCACTCCAGAATAGATTACTGTTTTTTGTAGCTGCCGATAGTGCAAGTGAGTCCCACTGATTTTGCAACATTACCCATTTCCTGCTTGCAGTGGCCTTTTTGTATATCTTACGGCCTGCTGCCACTACTATCGGGTCCCTGGGAATAGATGTAAGTGGCTTTTTTAAAAATTGCGATTAGCCATTGAACATTCATGATCAAACCACTTAGATTTAAGGCGTTTAACTTGTGGGAGATAAAGCAACTTGATCTTAATGTTCATGCACAATTAAGCGAAAGCTAGAATCACACCATGATTCGCACCGTCATTATCCAAGCACACTTCAACATGGCCATATTTTCTCTGACTATAGTGTAGAAGAGTTGAGCCCAGCTCTCCTACGCCGTGGTCCCCCGCACCAGAAAGACCAGATCGGGAGGCCGCTCCTTCTCCTTCCTCACGGCCAAAGCATGGAACGCTTTTCCGCTCCACCTCAGACAGACAACATCGCTCCCCATCTTCGCAAGAAACCTCAAAACCTGGCTCTTCGACAGACCCCTCCTTGATGGAATGGAACCTGCACCCCCCACCCCTAGCGCCTTGAGACCCTTACGGGTGAGTAGTCGCGCTTTAACAAACCGCTGAATGATTGATTGATTGGTTGATAGCTTTCCATTTCAGTCTTAAGCCACCAGTGTTTATTTGTAGGCTGGATGCCCCACACTCCACGCTTAAAATATCCTTATTGAGTAGAGCAAATGTTATCTCAAGAGGATTATGGTCCCCTTAAGTAGAGGCCAGCACTCTCCCCAGTAATACAAGATCAACCAAATTAGCTGTTCTAAAGAAATAATCTATTGTGGAAAAGTGACATCTGCCCCTATGTGTAGGTATCGCTTGCTCACTGGAGCCAGCCCAATCCACTAAATTAAATAAATTATAGGAATCCAAAAGACTCTTTAGATCTGCTTCTCAAGTACCAATACCAGAAATACATCTTTTATGATTTTCTTCCTTCACTGTGCTACAAACGACTGCAGAGATGTTATCTATACTCACTCTAGCGTTCAAATCTCCGACCAAGCAACACCCCGATGATAGACTGTTGACTGCCACAACATTTTACAATTCCATCATATACTCAAAAACTTGCATAAATTTTGTATTAGGGTTGTTACAGATATCATTGTTATAAAAATTAATAAAATATAAAAACAATTGCTTCTTGAATTTCGGCACCTGAAAGCTATTTCTATTAGTCAGGATGGGCTTAACATGTGCCCTCAAAGTTAATTTCACCCAAATGGCCAATCCTCCAGCAGCCCTCCCCGAGCGAGACGGTTTTGCTGGAACATAATAACAGGCAAACCCGTCAACTGAAATGTCCTCCACTAGCCATGTTTCCTGGAACAAAAGCACGTCAAATTGTTTTATAAACATTAACCAATCAGGTAGAAGTAGATTTGATGCGAGACCAGCCACAATCCAACTTAAGATACTGAACTTTGGACATCTGTCATCCTCATTGGACTCAATAATATTATTAGGAGAAGAACGGGAAACAGAAGGGGTATCCTCAAGTGGTAGTTGTGGCTGGTGATAAGATCTTAATTGGAGCAATGATGGGGTTTTACTCTTATGTTCATCCCCCAGTCAATCTAGACTTTCTAGGTCACTCAACAAAGCATACCGATTTTCGGATACAAACTGGGGCTTAGGATTGTTTAGATCAACGCTAACAAAAGAGGTTTCATGGCCAATTGGTTTATAGAAATAGCCTAAAGGGAGAGCACCCAGCCCTACCCTCTTCAACGCACACACGATCCCTCTGGCTAACATCATCCGTGCACACAACATCAACATCCTCTCCTACTCTGATGAAACGCAACTCATACTCTTCCTCTCAGACAAGATATCCAACAAAAAAATTAAGTTCACCTCCTGCATGACCGAAGCAGCTAAATGAATGAAAGCCAACTGTTACAAGCTCAACATCGACTAGACAGAAGTAGTGATCTTCAGTAAGAAGACCTCACCATGGGACTCCAATTGGTGGCCGGCTGAACTCGGACTCACGCACATGCGGCACCAATGCCAGGATCCTTGCACTAATCATCACCAGCAAACTGGACCTGACCGCACAAGCCAATGCCGTTTTGGCATCCTACTTCCAGACCCTGAATATGCTGGGAAGATCTTCAAATAGCTCCCAAGCAACACTAAAAAAAGTCACTTATGCCCTGTCACTGTCAAGTAGGACTACGGGAACACCCTCTACACTGGGATAGCCAAGCAACTCACTGGACAACTACAAACCATGCAGAGCTCGGTAGCCAGACTAATTCGGAACTTCCCACACTGAACTCACAGAACAACAAAACTCAGAGAGCTTTTCTGGCTGCTGATACACAAACATGCTCATTTCTAACTCTTCACACACACATTCATGCCACTACTCAACAACCTAGCCCCCACCAACTTGAACAGGCACATCTCCTTCCACCAACTACCTAGACACTTCCACTCCGTAGGACTCCTACACTCACACATCCCATGCATATAACAGAACCATATTAGGAGGACGGGCATTCAATTATATCACTCCTAAAGCAAGGAATAGCTCCCACTCTGTATCAGAGCTTCCTACTCTCTTGTTGAATTTCTCAAGAAGCTGAAGACCTGGCTTTTCAATGAACCAGCCTACCATAGGCAGGGCTAGGCACACACATCTTCTCCACACTCACCTGCTCAGCGCCAGGATACGCTCACAGGTGATTGTGCTCTTAACAAATAATTATACCATAACATAAAATGACAGAATAAACCAGTTACAAGTCAACAGTGAACTATTGTGAATGAATGCAAAACAGCGAGCAGGTGGAAAAGATCTTGAATGTTGCAACATAATTGAGCCCATGTTAGAAAGACAACATCATTCGAAAATAAACAAATATGACTTTCCTTGACCTTGGGCAGCAGTAATTATAAACAGTGCTTGTGTAGAGTGAGGCATCCATTTTGAACAAGATAGCTTTGAGGTCTACCTAATGTGTAGTTGGCATAAGCCACATTTTCTTGGTTTTAACAGGTCACAGCAAAATCAATATAAAGGCAATAACATTGTATAAAGGTATACATGTACATTCAAGTATCGATCCATATTCTGCACATCGTTAATAATTCACAATTTAATATCAATGCACCAAATCTAGCACATCTATATAGCATGAAAGTAAGATCTGTCAGGATGTTCTCTATGCCCATTAACCATGGTAATGAGACGATTCCAGATCACATGAGTAAATAATGTGAGGACACAACCAGATGTTTTAAGGTTACACCTTTAAGATGCTGCTTGATGTCTGTTGCTTTTCTCATTAAGTCTGCCTCAGACACGCCTACAATAAGGAAGGAGCAGGCCATTAACTTGTTCCTTTTGTGGGGCTGGACTGTATTGCTACATCCTAGATGAAGTCATTGAGGTCCTAGCCTAGATTCTTGTTATTTCTGGCATGATGCAAATTTTAAATATTCTATAAATGTTGCTCATTATTAGGGCATGAGAAACTGTACTGGTGCGCTGCTGCAGAAATTTACTTGAAAACGTTTCTGGTTAGCTGCTATTTTTATGAATCACGGGCATAAAAATATGCAATAATGTGCTTTGTGGGAGAAAAAAGCTATGTTATTTATTTATTTATTTGAAAAGTTTTATAAAGCGCGAACAAGACCCAACTGGGTATCAGAGCGCTGTACAAAGAGGAAAGCTGACGTATACGTACAGAGACAATATAAATACATTTACAAAAAAGGGAATATGAGAGGAACCGGAAGCAAAAAGTAAATGAGGGTGCTAGGGAAGAGTAGGTAGCAAGTGAACAAACAGGTAACAGCCAACCTAGATGAGGCCAAGCAGTTTCATCATCAACTTACTTCAAAGACAAACGAAATAAGTTTAAACCCCCAGTAGAAATGATTGTCAAGCAGTTTCATCATCGACTTACTTCAAAGACATACGAAATAAGTTTAAACCCCCAGTAGAAATGATTGTCAAGCACAAGTTTCAAACATAAAGTGAAGGTAAATTGTTAAGCATGCAATAAAACACCCAAGCACACCCCATAAGGCAACATGAGAGGAACCTGAGGCATAAAATAAATGAGGACGCTAGGGGAAGAGTAGGTAGAATGAGCAAACAATAAACAGCCCACCCAGATGAGGCCGAACAGTTTCATCATCGCCTTACTTTAAAGACAGCTGAGATACGTTTTAAACCCCAAGTGAGAATGATTGTCAAGCACGAGTTACAAACAAAGAAAAAGTCAATTTTCAAGCATACATTTCAACACAACAAAGTAAAAATGCTTGTCGAGAATGCAAGGTAATTGACTAGCAAATGACATGGAGGCTATTGTTGATGCAGTTCTTCCAATAGTAGCCATTTGACCTGTTTTTTTAATGAGGCAGTCGAAGGGTTGGCTCTGATCTCTGTTGGTAGGGCATTCCAAATTCTTGGAGCCAGCCCTGAGAAGGTACGATTGTAGGTTCTTTTTTATTGAATTTCGGTGGTTTCAGTAGTAGGGTATTGGAGCTTCTTAGGTTTCTTCTGGATCCGGAGAGCTCAAGTTTTTTTGCCAGGTAAACGGGGCTATTGAAATGTATAGCTTTATGTGCCAGGCAGGCTATCTTGAAGCGGATCCTAGCTTCAATGGGGAGCCAGTTAAGCTGGATTAAGTCAGGTGTGATATGATCATGCTTTCTTGAGCCTGTGATTAGTCTGGCAGAGGCGTTCAGAGTAGCTCTTAGCGGCGCTAACCTAGATTTAGGAAGACCAGCTAGGGTTACCAAGCCATATTCTACTCGTGATATAACTAAGGATTGGACTGCTGATTTCATGTCTTCGGGGGGTAGGAACGGTTTGATTTTCCTAAGAGTGTTGAGCTGATGGTTGGCACTCTTAATGGTTGCACTGATGTGACCTTGCATGTTTAGAAATTTGTCTAGGGTGATTTTCCTAAGAGTGTTGAGCTGATGGTTGGCACTCTTAAAGGTTGCACTGATGTGACCTTGCATGTTTAGAAATTTGTCTAGGGTGACCCCTAAAGAGCAGGCGGAGTCCACCAAATGCGGGGTGCAGTTGAGTGCTGAGATTTTTTTGATCCAGTTTTGCGTGGGAGCCTCGTGATTGCGTGGGGAAATCAAGAGAAATTCAGTTTTGAGAGAGTTAAGTAATAAGTGGTTATGTGTTAGCCATTGTTGAGTTTTTTGAAGCGCTCCGTTAAGAGTTTTAATGTCATCTGGAGAGGAGATCTTCAAATACAGTTGAGTGTCATCCGCGTACATGTGGTACTGAATGTTTGAGTCATTTAGAATGGCAGTTAGAGGTTCCATGCATAGGTTGAAGAGCGTGGGCGAAAGTGCAGAACTTTGAGGCACCCCAATAGAGACTGAAGTGCTGGCCGCCAAAGATTGGTTGACTTTGATTCTTTGTGTTCTGTTATGCAGGAAAGAGGAGAACCAATTTAAGACAGGGCCCGATAGCCCCATCCTGTATTGAAGAAGGTTAATCAGGTTATCATGTTTGATAGTGTCAAAAGCAGAGGACAAGTCCAGAATGAATTAGAAGACATGGTGTATCTTGGTCCAGAGCTCTCAATGCGTCATCAACAATGTGAGTTAGCGCTGTTTCTGTGCTATGACCTGATCTAAAGCCTGATTGATGTTGGTCTAGGAGCTGAAATTTCTCAATGTGGTCGCAAAGCTGTGTGTGAACACATTTCTCGAGCAATTTTGCTAGGGACATGATGTTGGTGATCGGCCGGAAGTTACTGGGATCTGTAAGGTCTGCATTGGGCTTCTTGGGGATGGGTGTGACTTGCCCCATTTTAAGGCAATCGGGAATCCTCCCTGTAAGAGAGATTGTTGGATGATCCTGGACCAGAGAGGCAGAACTGCCAAGTTGAGGTCTTTGAGCAGCTTGGCGGGGAGTGGGTCCTTGAAATGGTTGGAAGGTTTCAGAGAAGCCAGGGACAGTGACAGCTCCTCCAAGTCTGGAGGTCGGAAGGAATTCCAGCAGGCATTGTTTTTGGGTGTGTACAGGCATTGATTTTGGGTGTGTATTGCCGTGTAACCAGGCAAACCCTCGGAACTCATAGACAACAAATTCTCAGCGGCCCGTTGCAGTTCCCGCTCAATACTTCTAGACTTTTCAGCGAAGTGCTCTGAGAAGTCCTCCTCACTGGGTCCAGCGATTTTGATTGCTGGAATAGGATTAGCCTGTTGTTTGATGATATCAAACAGTTTCCTGGGACGGTTTTTAGCGCTGTCAAGCTGATCTCTGAAATGATCTGATTTAGCGATGCGAATGAGTTTGTTGTAAGAGCTTCTCATCTTTCTTAACTGTTCGAGGCTAGAAGTGGAGGGGGCATTTCTCCAACGTCTCTCAGAGAGCCTCAGCTTGCGACGTTCGTCATTAAGGGTACCACTGAACCAAGGTTTGGATTGTTTGCAGGGAATCCTTTTAAGTAGCTTCGGGGCTGCAGAGTCGAGAATATTAGACATAGTGTTGAAGTAATGATCCGTCAACTCTTCCAAATTATTCATGGTAGTTGGAGGTTCAAGTAGATTCTTGCTCAAGATGGAAAGGTTAGAGATGTTGATATCTCTCAGGTTATCTTTTTACTTTTTTTCAGTAAAATAAGTCAAACTTCTACACAGAGTTTTTTGTCGCAGAAAATTCACTGGAGGCTAAATAAGCAAACAAAATGTTAATTCTGCAGTATTATCAAATGAAAATTTAGGACCTCCACTAAGTTTTCACAATAGTTTATAGCAATCATTTGTTCTCCATTTGAGGTATGCCATCAGCAATTAGAAAACAAATAATAAAAAAATGCTGACTGACTGGTGGGAATGAAAAGAGTGGATGCCAAGCAGCTGTATTGTCACTATACCTTTCTTAAATGTATTGTTTTGATCGTCAATATAATGTAATTCATGCATTGAAATATTAATACAGTGATTTAACTGCTTCTCTGAACTTAGACTTAGGAATTCTTTAAAAAACTTTATTTAAATATGTATTTGTATATTCATCAACAATATGCTAAGTACTGGACAGACTATGTATGAAAAAGACATTAAATGTGTGTTTGCTAATGTATGGTGTCATTTGATTGATTAAACTTTACTCTAATTTAATAAATTGGTTAGGGAATTTTCTTGTTTTGACTAAATTACTGTTTCAGTGCTGCATAAATACTTTACACATTGCCTGTCTGCTCTGTGCCATAGCTACCAGGGAGTTGAGCTTAGGTTTATTTAGTGACTTTACTGTGACAAGGGTTGTGGTTATTACTTGAGGTAGGTACACATCCCCCTTACTAATACTCTAATTTCTTACAGGTGTTGTGTAAAAACATAAGGTTTGTTAGAAGAAAACAAAGCTAGGGGTAGAATCACAAATGACATATCACTGCTTTGAAAGTGTTTACCACAACTTTTCACTGTGGAATTTACACAGAGGAAAATCTTGTGGCTGGTTTTAAAGTTGGGCGGAAATGAAAAACCTTCTGATTTTTGGAGCAAATGCTAAACCAGAAGGAGACTCTACAAGTGGAATTTCTTCCACGATAGGGATATTTTGGAATGCAAAATGGAACATGCAGGGAAGAAAAGGTTGAGTGAAACACCTGCTTTAAGCAAGACTAACAAGGGTGTCCCATGCAATTAGGATTTGTATCACAAGATCAACAAAATATTATTGTGATGCAAAAATATTATTGTCTAAACACTGACTAGAACAATATTGACTTTTAAAACATTGTGTGTAAATCAGCATAATATCGACAACACAAATATTTACTATAAATATTGTCAAAACAGAAATATCAACTCAAAACTACAGAACAAAAACAACAGTTTCCAAAAAGGACAATAAAATTAAGCAATATACCAACATCATTAATATCGCTATTAAAAATATTGATAAAACATGGTTAAAAAAGAAAAATGCTAGAAATCAACATTATAAACATTTAAATACCAAATTTAAAAAAAGATATTTAAAAACCTATATTAATTAAAAACTAACATCCTTGTAATTCAAATGTAAAATAATCAAAATTAATTGATAAAAAAATCAGATCCAAACCTACAATTGCCAACACATTCAAAACCTCGATTTAGAATTAAGGGGTATAAGAGCATGCCACAATCATTGCAGAAGGACTTTATAATGTGTGACTAGAAACTAAAATTTTATCTTAAGTATTTGCAAATTTATAAAATTGCAAAAAAAATCTTAATTTATCACCTCTTAACCTATTCCTAAATTCATTAAAAAATAAATTTGTAAAATAAATATTATCTTATTGTATTCAGTTTACATGTACAGTACCTAAAAATTGTTCTGTTTAAAATACTACCAAAGAGGATTTATACAGAGTTTATAAAAATAAAATACTAATGACCGAAGAAGAATAACAACCAGTAAGTAAAAATAAAGAAAAAAAAATATATATATATATATTCGTAATTATAAAAACCAATGTTACATCTCCTAATAAATAAACACATCCCTTTCAATGTTTCTTATTTACACTTATTTAAAAATTCTAAAATTTCAAGTAATTTCACCTATACAATCCCACAAACGAGTAAAGGATAATTGACTTACCCGAGATACATCTACTCTGAAGAAAACAATATAAATGAAAGAACACGTTGGAAAGGCACTGAATACTATTCTAATGGTTGTTAAGGGTAAGCTTCTACTATCAAAGAAGCCATTGACAATATCGCAGACCGCAATCATCTTTTTTAAGAGTTGAAATTGAAATTAGTAGCACAGTATATGACTTGAAAGCTGTGATTTACAATTAGATAGCTTCTACAGGCACTATAATAAAATGTATATGTCCCTCAAACCCAACTAAAACTAGCTGGGTAATGCCAGCACTCCAAAACCTTAAAAGAAACATCAAATGAAAAAGAGGGGCAGATAAACAAGCTATACTGGCCCCAAAAACATTTCAAGAAACTGCCGTCCCAATCCTTACTATAACACACACTAAAGAAGACTTTATATTATACAATAACAATAATAATAATGCTAAACGAATATTAACTTTTAGTGCTGCCAATTACATACTGACACTAACACAGTCACAGATCTGCCTAATGACCGGGCTATTCAAGTCATGCCCTCCTCCCAAATCTACAGAATACACTGAAAACTGCTCAATAACAATATTCACTTCGTTTATGCCTTTTTATCAGCCAAGCTAGCTTTCCCCTTACACAATTTCTTAACAATAATACATAAAAAATACAAGAAATGTATACCAGTCGCAATCACCATGTATTTTGAATATGTTATGTTATGTTAGTAAGTCTTATAGATTGCTTGAATGCCTAGAGGCGTCTTGGCGCTAGCTGAGCTGCAGAGAAGGAAACGAGAGAGCTAAATGGTGGAGAACAGCCAAGTTTTTGGAGCTTTCCTAGATGTAAAGAGGTTTGGCAGAGCCTTGATGAATAGAGGGAGATAATTCCACAACTTAGTGGCATTATACACAAAGCCTCTGCAGCCCAGGTGGCCTGCTGAAAACTAGGCACCACCACACGTAACGCAGAAGCTGAACATGGAGCTCTGATAGGCGTGTACCAGGTAAAGTTATTTTTTAGAAAGTGGGGGCCTTGGTAATGCAAAGCTTTAAATACGATGCAAAGTGCTTCAAATCGCACCCTCTGCCTGATAGGCAGCCAGTAAAGCTTCCCGAGGGATTTGGAGACAGATTGATATTTAGGGATATTCGGAGCAACCGTGCTGCCACGTTTTGAAGAGTCTGAAGTTTATTTAGAACTTGCTAGTGGGCATTCAGATAAAGGCCATTGCAGTAGTCGATCTTCGAAGTATCTGCTAAGTCGCTACTGATTTCTGTAAGGTGGCAGGAATGAATGATAGGATTCTCTTAATAAGCCGGGGGGGTGTATAAAGCGGCAGATGTAACCATATTCGCCTGATCGTGATAGGACAGTTTGTCATTTATAATGACTCAAAGATTTTTAACAGCGCTCACCGGTGTAGGAAGGGCACCTAGATCAGAGGGCCATCAGGCAGAAGACCAGAAAGGTGGCAGTGGACCAAAAATCAGAACCTCTGTCTTATTTGAATTCAGTTTCAGGCAATTTGAGGACATCCAAGTGCTGACTGCCTGCATGCAGTCCTAGAAATTAGATGCATCAGTGTCATCAGAGTCATCAGAGTCGCAACGACGATTTGAGTATCGTCAGCATAGGATGTCAGTGCAAAGTCAAAAGATTTTATAAGCTGTGACAGAGGAGTGACGTAAATGTTAAATAGCGTGGGACTAAGCGAGGACCCCTGAGGGACCCCGCACGGTAAAGAGTAGGTTTCAGAAACAAATTCGCCAGATCAAACCGATTGTTTGTGTCCACTGGAAAAGGAATGCAGGAGCTTCCAAGCTGAGCCTGTCACTCCCAACCTGCCCAGTTGATGCATCAGCAGCCCATGGTCCACTGTATTGATGGCTGCTGGTAGGCTGAGCAGGATAAGGGCAGCTCTGCCGCCCCGATCCAGTGAAAGTCTAACCTCTTCTGTGGCCTTAATGAGCGCGGTCTCAGTGCTATGATCCACATGAAAGCCAAATTGGGTGTCATCTAAAAGATTATTAGTCTGCACATGATTAACAAGCAGTTTATTAATAACTTTCTCAATCATTTTACCTGGCAAAGGTAAGTATGAGATTGGCAGATAGTTATTAGGATCTTGGAGGTCAAGAGAAGGTTTTTTGATACAGAGGCCCTTTTCCAAACTAAAGGGAAGGAACCTGAACAGTACATGAGATGAAAGATATGAGTCAGGATGGGAGCAATAGTCTCAGCTACCAAGGAAGCAAACCGTCCTTGGTGTCTCGCCCTCCTCGACCGGGGCGAGACAGCAGCCCTCATCCTACTAGACCTTTCTGGCATCTTTGACACCGTTTCCCACCGCACCCTAATCACCAGACTCCACGATGCCGACATCTGCGACAGGGCTCTGAACTGGATCCACTCCTTCCTCACCGGCCAGACCCAACGAGTCAGACTACCACCGTTCCTCTGAGAACCCATGGAGATCAGCTGTGGAGTCCCCCAGGGCTCCTCTCTGAGCCCTACCTTTTCAACATCTACATGGCCCCCCTCACAGCCATCGTCAGAAGCCACAGACTCAACATCATCTCCTATGCCAGAGACACCCAGCTGATCCTCTCCCTCAACCTCCAGAACCAGCTTCCACAGCGGAATGAAGGTTGTCGTGACACGGATGAAGGACAGCTGCCTCAAGCTCGACTCAGACAAGACCGAAGTCCTCATCCTGGGACCCAACGCGCCAGCCTGAGAAGACTCCTGGTGGCCAGCTGCTCTGGGTGCTCGCCCCACCTGACGGACCACGCACGCAACCTTGGCATCATACTCGACTCTTCGCTCATGATGGACTGCCAAATCAAAGCAGTTTCCTCAGCCTGCTCCACACGCTCTGCCTGCTCCGAAAGACTTTCAGATGGATCCCCACGGAGTCCAGAAGGACGGTCACCCACGCATTCATCACCAGCAGACTCGACTATGGCAAAGCACTCTACACCGGCGCCACCCAGAAACAGCTCAATAAACTACAGTATGTCCAAAATGCTGCCGCCAGACTGGTCCTCGACATCCCCCGCTGCAGTCACATCACACAACACCTTCGACAACTCCACTGGCTTCCAGTCAACAAAAGAGTCACTTTCAAACTCCTCAATCACACCTACAAAGCCCTACACAATGAAGGACCAGCATACCTGAACCGCTGCCTCGCATTCTACTTACCCACCAGACAACTCCAATCTGCCCATCTCACCCTCGCCTCCATCCCCAGGATCCAGAAGACCAGAACCGAAGGAAGATCGCTCTCCTACTTCGTTGCCAAGACATGGAACTCCCGGCCCCTGCACCTCTGGCAATCAGTGTCACTGACCCAATTCAGGAAGAACCTCAAGACCTGGCTCCTCGAATGATCCGCCACCCAGTCTGACCAGGAGCCCACCCACAGCGCCTTGAGACACTCACGGGTGAGTAGCCGCGCTTTGCAAGCCCCCAGATTGATAGATTGATTGAAGAAGGACAGGAATCACAGGGAGATCACGTTTTGGAGGCCTTGATCAGTATAGTAACCCCATCGTTGGAGGGTGGATTAAACATATGAAAAGTGCATGGTGCCAATAACGCCGAGCTTGAATCAGGCTCCACAGGTGAAGCCTGCAATTTAGCGGAAAAGTTATTGAAGAAATCTTCGACTTTCCACCGAAAAGTGTCTGCCACTGTATTGCAGAAGGACAGGCTAAAATTGTTAGGAATGTTAGCTGTAATAGTTGTAAGTTTTTTAACAGTGGAGAAAAGTTATTTGAAAGAATTAGTTGCTGCTTCAATCATACTTGTAAAATAAGCAGATTTCTGCTTAAAAATCAGGGCTTTGTAATCCGATTTGATTTTTTCAACTTCGGAGTAGCCAGAACACCATTTTTGTTCCTGTCCCCGGCAGCATTGTTTCAGGGCTCGGAGAACCAAACCTCCCCTAAGAGCCAAATGCAAAGCTTCCCCATCAATTTTAATGAAGTCACGTTTCACATAGTTACAAAAAATCTAATTGTGAAGTACTCCACTTGCACCAATTTACTTTTAAATTAAAATAAGTTAATAGCTGTAGCTTTTTTCCCTCACCCCACTAAAGTTGTTAAACACTATGACATCCTAATAGAGTCACCCTACTTCAAAGCTACTGAAGAAGACATTGCCCCTCAACTATTCTATTTTAGGACTCATCTGTGGGTGGCATGCAACAGTTAGGCCATTGACACACAGCCAGGTTATACATCCCATGGTGGAAGGCACATGTGTAAGAAATCGGGTTATTAGTTGAGCAGGTTGTGGGGCCTGCGCAAGTACTAGGTCCACAATTATCCCCTCACTGGGAACCAAGCACCACATTGTTTTGCTTGACTCGTTGAGGGTAGCAAAGCAGAGCAGGCCAAGGTCTACTCAGTAGAGATGATGTGGGGTAGCAATCACCACTCGCCGGCACGCAAAACTAACTCTCAATAAATTTGTATTCAGTCTGTGCTTTCTCTATTTTGTTACTAAAGCCAGTAACCATGTTTAAATGCATTCATAATTGTTCTAAAAAAGCACTGGTTGTTCATCTGGATCACTGTCAGCAATACATTTTGAAATAAAGCATTTATTATAAACATGACATATGTCTGTGTCTTTCTTGAACCACTTTAGGCCACACAGAAAGCAGCCATGGGAACAAGCTCTAGATAACCCTGCACTCTGAGAGCTGTAGAGCAAAATCTCCAGCCCAGACTCCTTGAAAATAAAGGCTAAACAGCCTGGGGACCTAGATTTCTTAACCTTGGAAACTTAGGGTCACCATCAAAAATCAACTTCTGCAGCACCCCCCTCCCCTCGATCCTCCCTTAGTTTGCTGGTGGTGCCTGAGCTGTCCTTGGGGGAACTTCAGTTGTGAGACATTTTGGCAATCAGGCTGCCCTGGGCATTATGGGGCACCCCACATCTTCTTTTTTCCCCCTTTTTTGTATCTTGGAAGTGTGCGGTCCAACCCGGAACACTCTGATGTATATTCGTTTGGGTCAGTGTGGGGAGTCCATTCCCATGCTGCCCGGCTGGATTTGTTGTTTGTCGGTGTAGGAGCCGGCACTTGCCCGCTCCAGGCAGGCAGGGTTTTGCTTATGTGGCGGCCATCCCGCTCCCCCCAGACAAAGCACAGGGAGCTCCCTGTCACGGGGGTGACGGCCTAAGGTATGGGGCCCCAGGGCTTTGTAAAACTCTGGAAAAGGTGCCCCATGCAAGCCCCCTCACTGTACACTAACTATTCATTCAGCTTGTGCCGACATCCTGGGCACTGGCCCAGCATGGGGGTACTTTTAAAACTTGCGGAGAAGCCCCATGAACTCTGTTGTGTGACCCAGGAGTCAAAGACACCTGGAGCCCTTTCAGCAGGTATCCTAGCCTTGAAAGTGACACTCTTCACAGGGAGCTGGTTTCAGTGGCTCCCTGCACCAACCTTTCTCCTTTGCCTGGCCCTTGGTGTTCCTCTGCTTTTGCTGGGTGTAAGAAAGTGGCTCTGTATATACTGAACCAAAGTAAGGTTCAGTGTGCACAGAGTCCACAGTCCCCAGAGGTTTGGCAGAGGCTAAAGTTAGATATAACCTTACTCTCTAAAGTGGTAGCTTGGTCGAGCAGTAAGGCAGTATCAGAGGACAGTGTAAAGCATTTGTTGTACACACTCAGTCAGCAAATGGTCTCACACACTGAAGAACTGAACTCTAGGCCAATGGTTTTGTATCAAAATATATAGTTGTTTTATTTTAGAACCAACAATAGGTATCAAAATATACTTTCTCAAAATGAGTTACTTTAGTTAAATATTTTTCAAATAGGCAATAGACTTTTGAATACAATAGTTACAGTTGTTGCAATAGGCAACACAATTTCAAACACAATAATACATTGAGCTCAATGGGAATTTCTAGTTAAATGCAATAGATTACTTTTTGGATTACTTTTCTTACCACAGGACTGGATCCTAGATTCAGTCCTGGGACATCTCCTGTAAACAGTTGAGTAAAAACGTTTTGGTTACAGTTGTGATTTTTAAGGAATATTATTGTATTTTAAAAGTTGACACAGAAACCTTTTCACATAGAATCACCAATGTTATCCTATGGGAGGAAATTCACTTAGCAGGTAAGTGTGGTTATTGTTACTTTTTCTAACTCAGTGTTGGCTCCTGGATCCAGCACTGGTGCATCTCCTGTAAACAGTTGAAAGAATGTGTTTTTGTTATACAGGCGATTTTTAACGAATATTTGTAAGTTTGCAAAATCGACAGAAACCTTTTCAGCAAAAACCAGGCAATGTTATCCTATGGAAGGAAATTCAAGTTACCGGTAAGTACAGTTATGATTACTTTTCAGGGTCGGTGCTGGGCACCAAGATCCAGCACTGGGATCTCTCCTGATAACAGGTGAGTAATTTCGTTTTCGTTGGTCGGACGATTTTTAGTGATTATTTTAAAGTTTCAAAACTCGACACTTAGAAGAAATTTCAGTGTAAACCAGTCAATGTTACCCTATGGAGAAAATGTAGGTTATCGGTTTTCAGGTAAGTACTCGACTGGCAGAGTTAAGGTTCTGGGCATAGACTCAGGGGTCTCCGAGGGTCAGTGATGCACTGTTGTTGCACCCTCAGCGGCACTAGGGCGGCCGGGTGCAGAGTGTTGAGGCCCAATGTTATCCTATGGGGGATGGGGGCCTCCGGTTGGTGGCTGCTGGCGAGCAGGCCATAAGGTTGTGGGAGCAAAGCTCCTAGGGTTTAGGTCAGGGCAAATTGGGAAACAAGCCAGCACAAAAGGTGCACCCTCAGCGGCGCTGGGGCGGCCGGGTGCAGAGTGCTGTTTTGGCGTTGAGTGCCCTGTTGTTTTCAATGGGGATTTTCAGTTTTGGTTTTCAGCTGCAGGCTCGGTCCAGGAAGACTTCCAGGAGGAACCAACAGCTGGGCAGGTAAGTTGGAGGGCTCGGGGACGTAGGTGCACCTTGGGTTCCTTTCTCCAGGGCGCAGGGCGGCTGAATGCAGGGGTGTCTTTTGAGGTCGGATTTCACCTTACCGGGCCACTCGCGGTTGGGGGGGTCTCGTGCAGAGGCTGCAGGCGACGTAGGGGAGTCCTGGAGGGGTCAACCCACAGTGGACTCGGACTCTGGAGCGCTGGGGGACCTCGCTGGGACCGGTGGGCCACTTGAACTCGGGCTGTAGGCGACGGGTGCAGTGGTGGTTCCAGGCGTCCGGTTTCTTTTTCCTCAGCAGGCTCGGAGTCTTTGTTTGGTGTTTCTTTTGAACAGAGCTGCTGTTCACAGGAGATCCGGTCTTTGTTGAAGGCAGTCAGTCCTCCCCGGGGTTCTGGAGGTCGCTGGCTGCAGGACAAGACGATTTTTGGCGCAGGATCTCTGGAAACTGCAGACGGGCCGGTAGGGCTGGGGCCAAGTCAGTTGTTCTCTGCAGTCTCCTGTGCTGGGCGTCTTCTTTCATCCTTTTTCTTCTTAGGTTGCGGGAATCTGAGGAAGGAAGGTTCAGGGTGCCCCTAAATACTAAATTTAGGGGCGTTACAGGTAGGTAAAGGGCAGGGACCAATGGGTCCCTTCCCTGGGGTGGAGTACACCCCTATCCTGCCCCTCTCCTGTGGGAGGGGGGCAGTAGCCTAGTCCTGATTGGGCAGGGCTCCCCATCTTCAAGATGACGAGAGCCCGGAGTTGTGCTTCACCTCGTCTCCCCCACCTGAGGGGTGGGGTTGGCAGAGGCTGGCACATCCTCTTTCCGCCAGAGAGGGGGTCAGAACCGGTGGGGGCCAGTTGCTGAGTACAGCAAGTGGCCTGGAGAAGCTCACAAAGGCGGCATGCCTTTGAAGCTTCCCCTGCCCATCCTGGGGGAGGAGACCTAGCACCTCGCCCAGGATGTGCATTGTTGCAGGCCCAGGAGAGCGGATGGCTCTCCACCCAGGGGTCCAGCAACATCTCTGCTGTGTGGCAGCCGGGGCAGCCCCTCAGACAAGACGTGGACTGTAGGTTAGATTCAGGGGGCAACTCTAAGTTGCCCTCTGTCGTGCATTTTACATTAAATCCCACACTGGCATCAGTGTGGGTTTAATGTGCTGAGAAGTTTGATACCAAACTTCTCAGTCTTCGGTGTAGCCATTATGGTGCTGTGGAGTTCGTAATGACAACCTCCCAGCACCATATACTCTTAATGGCATCACTGCACTTACAGTGCCCAGGAATGGTCCTGGGTACTGTAGGGGCACAGGGCTCATGCACCTGTGCCCACACCACTGGCATAGTGCACCCAGCTAGAGGGGTGACTGAGGTATGCCAGGGCAGTGTGTTTGTGGGCATGGCACACAGGGATGTGTGCCATGTCGACTCTCTGTTTAGTTCTGCACCAAGACACTCAGCCTGCAAAGGCAGGGTGTGTGTGTCAGGGTACAGGGCCTCTAAGAGTGGCACAATAAGTGCTGCAGCCCTTAGGGGCCTTCTCTGGTCACAGTGCCCTGGGAACCTAGGGTACCATTTACCAGGGGCTTACCTGTGGCCAGAGATGCCAATTGGGTTTAGGCTTTAGTACAGTTTTTAGGGAAGGAACACAGGCCCTGGGTACCTGATTGGCAGGGACCCAGGGCACACCATGGAAAAGTGCATCAGTTATTAGGCAAAAAGTGGGGGGGTTACTGCAACAGAAACCCACTTTCCTACACTGGGCCACAGATGTCCTGGTCTTCCCCCAACTGTTCCTGGTGGTAGAGGAAGGGGGCCAGCCTCACTGCACTGGGGAGATCTACTAGTCTTGGAGTCAGCTGCAGACATAATTTTTAGTCCATCAAGGCATCAGGGGGTTTGTCCTTCTAGCTGTTCATTGTGGTGCCACCATCCAATTCCAAGGTCTAACTCATTGTCTCTCCCTTATCCAACAGCTAATGAGTGAGGGTGGGAAATACTAGATGCCAGGCAGCCCTCTGTAATCCTAGCGTTACACATCAACTCTCCACCCCTGTCCCAACCCTCCTGCAAGGCATGCTGGGACAATCCAATATGGCGCCATCAAGTGGTCTCTGTGCACATCTGCTGGTCCTTTGTTCAGTGGGTCTGGGCTGCCCCAAACCCAGTTCAGTGTGACAGCTAATTACCAAATGCAGATTTTCCTCCCAACCCCTTCCTCCCCAGGAGCTGAGTGAATCACTGATAATTGTGCCTTTTGTGTGGGCAGGACTTTGTTCCCTCTGCTGGGGAGCAGAGTAATTAACTTGGCCCAGCAGGGTGACAAAAGGCCTGGAATCTGATCCTTAGCTAAGCCAGAGAAATTTTACAATTCTGGACGACTCATACTTGGTACATGTAGGTTTTGGGACCTGCATATTCAAACACTGTGTGTATGTTCAACCTCAGTTTGATACCTCACTGTACTGTGTAGGCCTACAGGAGATTTCCACCTATTTGATTAATACAGTGACACTGCAGATAATACAGTAAACCCCTACTGACCTATCTATGTGTACCCACTAATATTCTAAGGCCTACCCCAGGTCATCATCTATTCCTGCAGTGTCCCCTCTGCCCCATGCTACCTGTGAGCAATTAACTGGCTGCGCACAATGACAGTCTCAAACACACAGCCTGCACACGTGTGCACACGTGTCTGCACACATGCTCATGTCTAACCAGAGCAGTCCCTCTAACCCTAGCTGTGTGGCAGCAGCCTTATCTTAAAAGGCGGACACAGAAAGTAAGCATACGCAGTCCAATTACCATGTGATTAGCACGAGTAAGACTGGAATAGTGAGAATCACCCACAGTAAAGGTTAAAAAAACAGATGATCAAAAATCAAAACATCTGTGTAGATTAAATGGGCAGAACCCATTTCACTATAATATGAAAGTACAGACAACAGAAGCCAAAACAAATAGTGTGACTGAAGGGCGGATTACCTATTTCTAGGGAACACTAAAGGCCTAATTATGACTACCGCGATCCTATGGACCGCCGTAGCCACAGTGGTGGTGCTGGCACTGCCGCATCGGTGGTTCAACCCCCCTAGTACAAGTTGGGTGGTCAGATCGCCATGGGACCACCGCAACCGCCAGGGATCAGAGATCCCCGGCAGTGTTGAGGTGGTCATGAGGCCGCAATATGCTTGGCGGTTCTGCTGCGACACCGCCAAGCAAATTACGAGTTTCCTCTCCGCCATAGTTTACTTGGCAGTGAGCCCTCCATGAAAACTCTGGCAGGGAGGAAACCTGTTGCCTCAGGACCATGGGCTACATGCAGCGGGGCACATGTTGTGACCCCTGTGTGCATGCACCCCAGTTCCTGCACAGCATGGACTGCACCAGGCCATGCCGTGCAGGAACTGCCTTTGACGCTCCCATTGCGGTGCCTTTTTCATAGGCACCGCCGTGGGACTGCCAATGAACTGCCCACCAGAGACTAACATTTGTAATCTGGCGGGCGGTGTCAGTATGGCTTTGGCAGTCTTGGAGTGGGACGCTGGCATGTCAGCCCCACTCCAAGACCGCCAAAGTTGTAATTAGGCCCTAAGTGACACCACCCCATCGTTTAATATTTCATTCAAACCATCAGGAAAGAACTTACCTTCCAAGAACTATAACAAAAGCAATACTTAGCCCAGATGTCTTCAAGCTGGTTAATCACATGCACAACATGTTAGCTATCTAATTTCAGCTCTTTGAAAACATAGAGAAGCTAGATTACTGGGAATCAATAAAAAATACCCTTGTGTAACAAACAACAAAACAATATAACCCTATCAACAAACTATCCATACCAAACTAAACACCAAAACAATAATTCCAATACCGAAGGTGCTATATTTGTAAAGGCATTTTTATGTAGCGAAACCAGTAAATGTTTTTTTCTTCAGTCCTGTTTCTTTTTCCAAAAATAAGAAACACATGTCCCAGAATGCAGCAGAAGAAGCATATACTGGATAAATAACTTATAAATTCAATACAAAACTTGTTCACAACATTATATACAACATAAAGCACAAATATTGTACATCTAATTAATCATCACAAAAAAAATGTGTAACTATAGACAATTAAAAATGTTTTAAACTAACACAGCTCATTTCCTGCAGAGTATATTAAGGGGCCGATTCCGATCTCGGTCATTAGGGCTCCGAATCGGATTCGGCATTACCGGATCCGATTCGGAGCCCTGTTTCACGACCGATTCGGACGTGCGTCCGGGCGAGCGAGTACGATGCGAGCGTACGCGAAATCGCCGACCGACTCGTTCGCGGGACCCAACCGCTCCAACCGACTCGCACGGACACGACTCGCACCGCGCAATGGAGACGTTCCCCGGCCGGGTAAGTACGATGCGCGCCTCGAGCAGTCCGACCGACTCGCGTCGTCCGGCTCGAAAGAGCAGTCGGAGCCGCACTTTGGGGGTCCGTGTCGGACCCCCCTGTACACATAGCCGCGCGAGTTGCACACAGGGGGGACCCATGGGTCCCCCCTACCTGTGCGTGTGCGGCGCGAACCGCATCGACGCGTACCCGCTGTAGGGGGCGCCCTCGTTCGCCTCGCACCCATTGAGTCAATGGGAGCCCGCGTACGCGTTGTACGACCGGCTCCCATTGACTTCAATGGGAGTCCGACCGAATCGAGTCTGATTGCATGCGAACGCATCGTACTCGTTCGGTCGGACTGCTAGGGTCCGATTCGGTCAGAAATTTCTCCGGGTCCGGCTCGGTCGGTGAGATTTCCGGCCTGAATCGGAATCGGCCCCTTAGTGTTAAACAAAACATTTTTGATATTTTGATGAAGATATAGCACCCTTAAACCTAAAATTAAACATTGCAAGTAACATTTAATTTATTTAGGAAAAACTACAGAACAGTAGTACAAAGTAAGAAAAATAAATAAAAGTACTACATTTTTGTTCTTGTAGAAAATTCAAGCACAACATTCCTCCACAGTAGATATTCGAAATGTATATGCCAAAAAACGCAAAATATTTTTCAACAAAAAATAGAAGATCCAAAAAATAAGGTTTGACATCTAATCCATCAGCAGCATCCAGTAGCAAAAAATTATTACAAAATATGGAGTAAACAAAAAAATGAAAACACTTTAAAAAGTTGGAAAAAACTAAAATTCCTTAAAAAACATAAAAATAATAATAAGCATAAATCCAAAAAGGAAGAACTTCTCTATTTGCAACATTAAAACAAAATATCCCCACCCCATCCCAAAACAAGAAAACAAATCCTAAAACCTCTACAGATATTGTTTAATTACAAACCCGATTTTAAAATAAACCCCAAAATAAGTAATAATTATAAAATAATGGTCCTGTATACATCCTACACTAATACACAAACATAAATTAACCTACAACTAGTACGCTTTAAACAATACACCTGCAAGCAATAAATTCAATAATAAACACAAGCAATAAATACATGTGATATATACATTTAATCAATAAGTTTTTTTTTTTTAAAGAATTACATATTTTCCTGTCAGTTTTGCTGAAAAGGGGAACATGCTGACACATCCCCCAACATCTGTTGGGCAATGATATCAAGAAGAGACTGTTAAATTATCTTTGAGTATTCCTACAGAGTGTGGAACTTTCCCTCATAGAAATGTATCGAAAAATCTATAATTTTTTCAAGGTTTGATGTCTGCAGGGAATTCTGAGTAAAACACATGGTGGCATCCGTACCAGCCACAGAATCCTGGACTTTGGTAGATGTCTAGTTTTTGAAAATGTCTAGGCTTGGTAGGTTACATGGGGTGCCGACCAACCAAAGACTCTAATAATAGATCAGCATCCCTTGAATGTTTGAAATTCAATGGAAAAATCTTGATATTTCCTAGTTGCATTTTGGGGCTTTTATGTCACAGGCAATAGGCCCACCCACCCACGTGGGATCCTGTTTTCATCCGGAGAAGTGAGGGAATGCTGGAGGGTAGAATTTTTAGGGATTTCATCAGATTCCTGAACTTTTCTTCACTGAAATGTGTACAGGAAAATCTCTAATTTGCCAATTTGTGATGTTTGTATGTTGTCATTGAAAAAATGTGAGTTTCAGCCTCCCAGCAACGTACCTCCGTTGGCACCATTACGCGCAAGCATGGAGAATAGTGGTCTTTTCTTCCCCGTCCATACCCACTGAGAAGCCAGGAAGTAACTTCCTGTGTGCCAGTTCTGTAACTGACACTGTAGCATACCAAAAAGTGATGGATGAATTAATCTCAGCCATTGGTAATTTCCCAAGGCCGCATATCACAGTGATTTTGCACATCATGCCACCTCAGTTTGGAACCATCCATTTGCAAATCAGTCTTGGCTCTTCTCCAATGGGAACAGCCCAGCATGGACTGTTATGCCAGGTCCTCCATGAACCAGAACACATGCAACCAAAGACCAGTTTCACCCTTAGTAGGGCTCATCAGTCAGGGATAGCTTGATTCCAGTGGCACAGTGGAAGTGCAAACAAATATTATTTAACTCCAATCCCACAAATGTTGGGGAAAGTGTATACATTAATTGGGATAGATTTATAATTTTAACTGTAGTCTCACAAGCACTGCAGAATGTACATAAAATGGGAAGGGTATACTATTCTAACTTCCTTTCTGCAATCAAGCAGTATCTAAATCATGGAGGAGGGAACAGTATGGCATCCTTCCTCAAATCCCAAATATGTTTTAGAAATGTAAAAAAAAAATTAAGGGATCTTAAAAAGAAAAGTAGAACATTTTAATAATAAATAAATAAATGTAAAATCCAAAACCTCAGAAGCAACATAATTCATAAGCCAGATTGTAGCGGGTTAGGAGGCACATACGTGAGACAGGTGGGGGTCAAAGAAGGCTTTATTGGTCTAAGCACACGCCTCTGTCGTGAGACCGGTCTATAATAAGGCAAGGGTTGTTCTTCTGTCTTCTCTCTATGTTCTCGGTCCCTCGGCGAGGTCCGCAACCTTCGTAGCCGCTCCAGCACGGGTCCGTCCGGGTACAGAGGAAGCGTGGATGGGGAAGGAAAGATAAAGTAGCGGGGTGTGAGTGTAGTGCACGTATTCACTAGGTTGACAAGGGAAGGGGGTAGTGAGGAGTCACACGGTGCGTAACACTTCTACGACAGTGAGGGCAGTGCTCAGGATGGGGTTACCGGGATACGGGGATTGATGCACTAGGATCTCGGGCTCTCACTTTTACCCACCCAGCCCGTCAAGCGGTTTCGTACCTGCGAAAGCCACGCTCCTCCTGGAACGTGGCTGGGCGATACACGGGAACGTTGGCCTCCTGGCTCCTTTCCGTCTTGCGACCGTTCCGCCTCTGCTCCTTCTGTTGCTTCTGTCTGCTTCCCTTGGTTCTCGACTCCCTCGACTCCTCCTGCGCCTCCGGTGCTAGCACACCCGTACTTCCGCCCTTCTCCCGTCTTTGAAGGGCCGACCTCCTCGTCGTCATCGAAGGGGGCGTGGTTCAGTGACCAGTCATCCCACTTAAAGGAAAGGTGTTCCTTTTCGTCTTCCACGTCCCCGGCTCGAATGTCCGGCCAAGTCCATTCGTCCTGCTGCAGGAAAACAAGAGGGGAGTCGGAGGTAATCACACTCTCCCCACCTTCCCGTGGGCGCATCCCGCTCTCCATCCGACCACCCTCGTTACACACCACCCCCCTTGGACTCTCCCGATCGGGGAGAGGAAATCTGGAGAGGTAGTCAGCGCTCCCATTCTCTGAGCCTTTCCGGTGCTTCACAGTAAATGAAAAAGGCTGCAGGGAGAGGAACCACCTAAGAACCCTGGGGTTCAGAGCCATGTTCCTGCTCATCCACTGGAGGGGGGCGTGATCTGTGTATAGGGTGAAGGGGCGGCCCTCAAGATAGTACCTCAACTTGTCGATAGCCCATTTTATCGCCAGGCACTCCTTCTCGATGGTAGGGTATCGGAGCTCCCGGGGAAAGAGCTTCCTGCTTATATAGAGGATGGAGTGGTCCATGCCCTCGGGTGACAACTGTGATAAGACGGCCCCAATTCCGTAATCTGATGCATCGGTGTGGAGTATGAAAGGACGGGTAAAGTCAGGGGAGGAGAGTACGGGACCAGTGGTTATAACCCGTTTCAAGCCGTTGAAGGCCCTCCACATTAGGGGCATGGGGTGTAAGAGGGACTGTGCTTTTACGTCTTGTTTGAGGGTATCGGTCAAGGGGGCGGCTACCTCTGAGAATTGGGGAATGAAGCGACGGTAGTACCCTATCAACCCCAAAAATGCTCTCATTTCCTTCTTGGTGCTGGGGAAAGGGGTTTCGGCTATCGCTCTGATTTTCTCAATCTGGGGTTCAATCATCCCGTGGCCTAGTACATAACCCAGATATTTCACCTTCTGGTAACCCACCCTTGATTTCTTTGAGTTTATGTGTAATCCGGCCTGTTGCAGGGCGGATAAGATGGTCCGGAGATGGGCTAGGTGGGTTTTCCAACAAGGACTGAAGATCACTATGTCGTCCAAGTACGCGGAGGTGAACGACTGATGTTCCCGGAGCACCGTGTTCATGAGGCGCTGGAATGTTGCTGGCGCCCGTGTAGGCCGAAGGAAGAACAGTAAACTCGTATAAGCCCTCAGGTGTAGAAAAAGCGGTCTTCCTTCTATCTTCTTCCCGTAGGGGTACCTGCCAATAACCTTTGGTCAGGTCCAAGGTGGTAATATATTTGGCTTCACCTAATTTTTCGATCAACTCATCGATGCGGGGGATGGGATATGCATCGAAGGAGGAGATGTCGTTAAGGGCGCGGAAGTCCATGCAGAACCTGGTACTACCATCAGGTTTGGGCACCATCACGATGGGCGAGGACCATTCGCTTCTAGACGGTCGTATGACCCCTAGGCGTAGCATCTCCTGTACTTCTTTTTGTACTGCCTTCCTTTTGCTGCGGGGATTCGGTACGGCCGCTGTTTGATGGTCTTTCCTGGGGGTGTCTCTATCCTATGTTCGGTCAAGGTGGTTTTTCCCGGTTTGTCCGAAAAGACGGAGGAAAAGGGAATCAGGGTTCTCTGGAGGTCTTCTTTTCCTGTTCTCTCAGTTCCTCGTTGATAACCAACTGTTCCAAGGTAGAAGAGGAGGGGGCGTGCGTTGGTAACGTAAGGTGGGCAGCTTTCGGTGGGGGTCCTAGCCATTTTTTCAGAAGGTTTATGTGATAGGTCTGGCTTCTTCGTGGGGTGATCTGTAATTTGTAGCTGGTTTTCCCAATGGTCCCCACGACTTGGTAGGGTCCCATCCACTCCGCCTGGAACTTCTTCGTGGACGAGGGTAGTAATACTAGGGCCCAATCATTCACTTCCAGTCGTCTCCATCGTTTCCCTTTATCATAGGACGCCTTCTGTTTTTCTTGACTCTTCTCCAGGTTGGAATAGGCCAGGTCTCTCAATTTTCCTATTGTTGACTTTAGGGCCTGGGTATATTCCAACATCCCACGTTCTTCATCGCCCTCTTCCTTCTCCCACGCCTCCTTGGTCATCTCCAGGAGCGACCGGGGCTGTCGTCCATATAGCATCTCAAACGACGAACACCCCAGACTGCTCTGTTTTTGCCCCCTGATCACGTACAATGCCAGTGGTAGTACTTGGTCCCATTCCCGGCCGTTCACGGAAAGCATTTTCTTTAATGTGGTTTTGAGAGTCCTATTATACCTCTCTACTAGGCCGTCGGTTTGTGGGTGGTAGACCGATGTTCTGATCTGCCGCAGTTGTAAAATCCTGCATACCTCCTTCATTAGCCTTGACACAAAAGGGGTACCCTGGTCGGTCAAGATCTCCTTGGGGAACCCCACCCTGGAAAACAATTCCAGAAACTTCTCGGAGATCAGGCGCGTGGTGGTGGCTCTCAGGGGGAAGGCTTCCGGATACCTGGTGGCATAGTCTATTATTACGAGGGCATATTGGTTCCCTCGGCGTGTCTTTGGTAGGGGTCCTATCAGGTCCATTCCCACTCTTTCGAAAGGGGTACCTATTACCGGGAGGGGTTGTAAAGGGACCGCTGGGGGCCGATGAAGGTTCTTTATCTGGCAAATGTCGCAGACCTGACAGTGGGTTTTAATATCTTTATAGATCCCCGGCCAAAAAAAATGTCTTAACACGTTCTGGGTAGTCTTTTCGCTCCCTACGTGTCCTGCAGTCAAGTGGGAGTGTGAAAAGAACATAATTTGCTCCCTAAAGGTATGAGGAACCAAAAGTTGAAGGGGGTCTTCTCTGGAACCCTGACGATATAGAAGACCGTTTTTTATAAGAAAACGTGGATAAACAGGGTTGGTACAGTCCTGTGTTCTATGGGCTTGTTCCCATGCATTAAACAAGGAGGAGTCGTTAGCCTGGGCAAATTTGAAACCTTTGTCTAAGGTCCAAGGTTCAGGGGTTATGAAAGCGGGTACGGGTGATGTCGCTACCGGTCCTCGTTGGGGCTGTGGGGTCTCTTTCCTAAGGCGGTGTATGAATAGGTCTCGGAATTCGGGGTTATCTGTCCCAATTATAAGCTCTTCTGGTAACCCCTCCAACACCCCCACCCGGAGGACATAGGTGCTACCGTCGGAATGGACCAGGGGTACTACCGCCACGGGGTAGGGCTTGACGTCTCCATGGACGCACCTGATGTGGACCATGGTGTCGGGGATAACTTGTTTGGGCAATATGAAGACCCCCTGTATTACGGACTGCCTACAACCCGAATCTAGGAGGGCCTTTACCTTGGTCCCGTTCACCCGTACACTCACGTGAAAGGCGCTCCCCATCTCAGCGGAGTAAAGAATGGATTTGGGGACGTATCCCACCTCCATTGGTTCTTCGGAGGGTTTTCGTCGGGGGCACAACCTCGCGATATGGCCCCAGTCCCCACACTCGAAGCATTGGGGTCCCCTGAACTGTGGTGTCTCCGGTCTGCTGGGTCGGGGTTTGTGTGGTTCCATAAACGTATGGCTTCTCCTGTCTTGCTTGAACACCAGGGACCTACTGGGTTTCTCATTTTCCAACCCGCTCTGCTTGGGTTGAGCCCGGGAAAACGTAGCGGCCATATCCATGGCTTGTTCCGTGGTCAGGTGTGAGTGTTGGCGCAACCATTTCTGCGTGTTAAAGGGAAGAGCGTCCAGGTACTGTTCGAGATAGATCTTGTCCATTATCTCTTCTTTGGTACACATATGCGGTGTTAGCCATTTATCCGCAGCCATTTTTAGCCGGAAGAACAAGGTTTTTGGGTTCTCTCCCGGGTTACCTCTCTCCTTCGAAAGCGTACTCGATACGCTTCAGCATCAAGACCTAAGTGGTCCAATATGACCGTTTTAATATCAGCATACGGGGTGTTTCCGGCTGCGTTAGCCACCTGATAGGCGGCTTGCGCTTCTCCTGTCAACAATGGGGCTAGGAAGAACGGCCACTTCTCCACGGGCCAACCGCAGGCCCGTGCGGCTCGTTCGAAATTGAGCATGAAGGCATCGGGGTCCTCTCCCAATACATACTTCTGTAGTGATATGCCAGAGGGCCCCGGGGTTGGGGTCCGAGGTTCTTGCGGCGTGGGGAGCGGCTGGTTACGCATCACCCTGTGCAGTCCCTCCAACTGAGTGGTTATGGTGTCCTTAAACGTGTCCCGGTCCGCTTGCGCCGATGTTAGCTGTCTCTCCACCGCCCATCCCAGCTGTTCCTGGCCCTTTACCAGGTGCTGTATGAGGGCGTCCATCGTGGAATTACAGATGGGTGCCTCTATGCCTGCATTCTCCACCACTTGTAGCGGGTTAGGAGGCACATACGTGAGACAGGTGGGGGTCAAAGAAGGCTTTATTGGTCTAAGCACACGCCTCTGTCGTGAGACCGGTCTATAATAAGGCAAGGGTTGTTCTTCTGTCTTCTCTCTATGTTCTCGGTCCCTCGGCGAGGTCCGCACCCTTCGTAGCCGCTCCAGCACGGGTCCGTCCGGGTACAGAGGAAGCATGGATGGGGAAGGAAAGAGAAAGTAGCGGGGTGTGAGTGTAGTGCACGTATTCACTAGGTTGACAAGGGAAGGGGGTAGTGAGGAGTCACACGGTGCGTAACACTTCTACGACAGTGAGGGCAGTGCTCAGGATGGGGTTACCGGGATACGGGGATTGATGCACTAGGATCTCGGGCTCTCACTTTTACCCACCCAGCCCGTCAAGCGGTTTCGTACCTGCGAAAGCCACGCTCCTCCTGGAACGTGGCTGGGCGATACACGGGAACGTTGGCCTCCTGGCTCCTTTCCGTCTTGCGACCGTTCCGCCTCTGCTCCTTCTGTTGCTTCTGTCTGCTTCCCTTGGTTCTCGACTCCCTCGACTCCTCCTGCGCCTCCGGTGCTAGCACACCCGTACTTCCGCCCTTCTCCCGTCTTTGAAGGGCCGACCTCCTCGTCGTCATCGAAGGGGGCGTGGTTCAGTGACCAGTCATCCCACTTAAAGGAAAGGTGTTCCTTTTCGTCTTCCACGTCCCCGGCTCGAATGTCCGGCCAAGTCCATTCGTCCTGCTGCAGGAAAACAAGAGGGGAGTCGGAGGTAATCACACTCTCCCCACCTTCCTGTGGGCGCATCCCGCTCTCCATCCGACCGCCCTCGTTACACAGATATATATAAAATATAATACTACAAAGCTTTAGTAACTGAAACCCACAAAACGTACCCAAAACATTACAAAATAATTATAAAAATAACTAGCAAACACATTCATTACAGTTAAACCCCCCAAATACATTAAATACATTTTGAAACCCCTCAATTAATTCCATAGCCCAAAGAAATGTTTTCATAAAAATATAACAAAATATATGAACCTGAATATTTACGAACATAACACAGAACATTCAAATACAATTAAAATGGAAACTAAAAACATTCAATCGTTTTTAAAATATAAGTAGAAATAAAAAATATAGCATTTTAAAAATAAAATACTTCCCATCCAAACACCCAAAATAAACCACAACTTGAAAAATATACATAACATCAAATGATAACAAAAACAGAAATAACAAAACAAAAATTAAACCCAAATAAAATATAGCTTTCTATAATAATACATAATAATAAACACAGACATTATGATATTTATACAAACTATGCTAAATGCCACAATAATGTTGTATACCATATTTTGACATATTTATTATTGACCATCAGAAAAAACTGATCTACTTACCTTGCATATTATAGCCCAAGATATTTTTGCAATCACATTATTAACACAATATTCTAGTAAAATGATTAAAAAGACTCTGGGGCATATTCACAAGGACTTATCGCTGAGTTATCGCCACCTTAACGCATCAAAAGTGGAGATAGATTTAACGCCCCATTCACAAGCGGGTGCAAACTGCAGACAACGCCAGTATTCCCGCGATAACTGCCGCAAAATTTACCTCCACGGGTGACACCACCAGCTAACCCTAATGAGATGCAGAGTAGGCGTTCCCGTGCAAAAACACACGAAAACACCACTACACCACTTTCAAAATGAACTGCCAGATCTGCGATGCGAACCAAAAACAGGCGATAAGCCGCGGTAGCAGCAGGGATTTAACACCTGCCTTC
Source organism: Calotriton arnoldi (assembly GCA_963921515.1). Classification (NCBI taxonomy): domain Eukaryota; kingdom Metazoa; phylum Chordata; class Amphibia; order Caudata; family Salamandridae; genus Calotriton; species Calotriton arnoldi. Next base: position 106,693 of record CAWUFW010017554.1, read on the forward strand.
TGCTGGTGTTAAGCAGGACGACTACCTATGAAACGGAGCCCAGCCCAGAGCCACATCTGAAGACCCACAGATGCCATGGAGACAATGATCATGCAGCTCGGCGACCCATGAGGGCCACAACACCCACCGCCACCACTCCCAGCCCCCCCCCCCCTGGACAAACACATACCGTGCACGACACAAGAGCCACAAAAAGCGCATGATGTTGCACAATGACAACAAGAAACACACATGTGTGGTCAGAAGAACGAGAAACAGTCACTCATCATTGAAGTAACAACCAAAAACATTATTGAAATACAACACAAAACACCAATGCGGAAGACTCCTGTCGGGTCTGTCCGGGACAATCTTGATGTCACAGCCTGGAAAATAAAGCACAAAATCAGAACGTGCGCCATGCGCACATCAAAGGAGCGAGACACAGAGAAAGAGAGAAGGAAAGAAAGGCAGAGAGAGAAGGAAAGGAAGGGAGAGAGAGAGAGAGAGAAGGAAAGGAAGGGAGAGAGAGAGAGAAGGAAAGGAAGGGAGAGAGAGAGAGAGAGAGAGAAGGAGAGAAGGAGGGACACTGCCGCCCCCGCGCACCCAGGCACCACTGCTCACCTCCTGCCACCGGTGTGTCTCCAACCACATGCCGGTATACACTGCAAGCCACCAGGTCTGCAATCTGTAATCGAGGCCAGAGTCAATCATGGCAGAGTCCATCTCACTGCACACGGCAACAACGCCTGTCCGTCCCTGCGCCCACATGCAGTCGCACCCTACCCCCTCCCGCCGGCCAGCGATGGCTGTCGCACTTGCGCACCCAGGTCCCACTGCTCACCTGCCGCCAACGGTGTGTCCACCAGTGGGCACACCACGTGCCCGTGCAAGATCCAGACCCAGGTCCCGCCACCATGGCATGCTTCACATCATGCGGACCCGCACCGCGGCCCAGCAGGTCCCACACATGATGCTGAGTCCTGAGGCATCAATGGCAGAGACCACATCAGTTCACACGTCATCATCGCAGGCTGCACACCCGCTCAGCAATTTCGGTGCCACTAACCCTGTGCAACCCCAGTCAGCGCCACGTGGTGGTAGGCCCGTGACGGCCGCAAGGCTTCGGGTGCCACTAACCCTGTGCAACCCCAGTCAGCGCCACGTGGTGGTAGGCCCGTGACAGCTGCAAGGCTTTGGGTGCCACTAACCCTGTGCAACCCCAGTCAGCACCACGTGTCGGTAGGCCCGTGACGGCCGCAAGGCTTCGGGTGCCACTAACCCTGTGCGCAAAAACTCATGGGCCCTTTATGATTGAGAATCGTGGAAAGTCCATCATCCAGTCACCACCGGCAGTGGGGAATGTGACGTTGTTGGCCCCTTATATTGGCGGGGTCACATGGCCTGTGACGCCTGTGCCGGATGGGTGTGGTGTGTGTGCAAACCTGCCCTCAGGGAGTGGCCGTGACATGCTGACAACTAGACCAGTGACCCGCAGACCACTAGCGTGTAAACCTGCGACTTGTAGCTATGTGGCCCCCCCTCGGAGCGTAAGCGGAGTGGTCTGGCCTGGCGTACGCCGGACCAGCGCAGGGCTTGCAACAATGACTCGGGGGCTCTGGGCGTGGTTCAGTCCATGTCCGGACAAGGAAGTGACTATTGCGTGTGTCCCTGTTGTAGTGTCTACGGCACCCGGAACGCAATCGGCAATGTAGCACACTGTGACTGGAATCCCACTAGATGAGCTACATTGACGTTAGGGGGAATCACTGACCCTACATTTATCCACACATTCATACATGAACGATGAAAGACATGACACAGCAGTGCGTTTCTGAATGTTTAATGCACATCCAGTGGAGTTTTGTAGCTGGAGCAGTACAGGGCCATGCCAACCCCACTTCACAATATGGGCCCGTGGAGGGCCAGCCAGAGTCCATCGGGGAATGACAAGTACAGCGGAAGAGGAAGGGTACAGTCCGCAGTCTGGTCGCCGTGTCATTGGTCACCAAACAGGATATAGCAGTCCATGGCGCGGTCCAAGGTGAGTGCAGCAGAGTGTATCGGGGGTCAGTGGAAGGTCATGGGGCCATGTGCGGCACCAAGCAGCAACAGGCCAGGTGGCGGACATGAATGCTAGTGTCTCCTTCTGATCTCAAGCCCATCCACGTCCTTGGATGTGTGCTCTGCCCCATCTGTGGGTAGTGCAGTTCTGGCTGCGGCACTGTGTGCCACTGACACATCAGGGGCCGGAGGTGGATTGTCGGCCGCACTGTGTGGCAGTGACACATCAGGTGAAGGAGTGGAAATGCCTGCCGCACTGTGAGGCACTGACACACCAGGGGGCGGAGATGTGGATGGTGTAGGAGCAGCAGCATTCATCTGCGCCACGCCTTGTGGCAGCAATGCCATGATGAGGATATGCAGGGCATGGTAGATCCCAGCTACATTTTGCTGATGTGCAGAGGTGGCTGCCATCCTTTCCGCCTCCATCCACACCATGTCCTCCATGAGCCTCCGCATGTGTGCCAGCTCACGGCTGAGATCGCTGGAGCCACTCTGAGCGGACAGGTGATCTTGTCTCCGAGTCATGCCTCCAGCGATGTCAGCCAGAGATTGTTGGAGACCATGGAGCGGCCTGTGGGTGTCCGTTAGGGACTGGAAGTGGTCCCTGATGGGACTCGGACACCCATGGATGGCGTCAAGTTTGGTAGCCATGAGGTCGAACCCCACCCGCACCTGCTCAGCCATCTCCCTCTGGCCCTCCAACACACGGCGTTGGAAGGCCATGTGTTGTTTGGTGGGGTCTTGGGAGACAGCCGGGGTTGTGGGTGCCTCCTGCTGGGTGGTTTGTGGAGTGGGTGTGGTCTCCTCGATGCAGCTGGGCTGCCTTGGTCCTGGAGGTGATTGGCGGATGAGTTCAATGATGTCTTGGAGGGCTTGGGTGTCGATGCTGGTGGTGTCCTCCTCGTCATTAGTGAAGAGTGGCTGGGACTGCTCTGCAGGAGGTGTTGACGGAGCCCCTGCAATGTGAAGGGGAGATGCTGTGTTACAATGTGTCCACATGTATGTAGCCGCATGGTACATGTTCACATTCAGACAGCATGGCAATGTACATTGTGACAGTCTGTAGATCAGGGCCATGATCCCGAGTCATTGTGGGTGTGCACTGTGCTCTGCTTGATTGTGCATGTGTGCCATTGTGGCCATCTTCCCCCGTCCCCCCAGTACATGGTGGTTACTCACCCTGTTGCTGTTGTGTTGTGTCATGTCGAGCAGTGTCCGGTGCCCCGACTCCTGCCATGGTCTCCACACTGATGACTGTCGACACCAGCTCCTCCATGTCATCGAGCTCCAGCTGTGGCGCTGGGCTCCCACCTCCAGTCTGCATTGCTGCCTTCTGGTTGCCTGCGAGTTTCTCCTTGGTTTTGCGCTTGATGTCAATCCATCGCCTCTTGACCTCGTCCATTGACCTCTTGTGCTCTCCGACGGCATTCACCTTGTCCACGATGGACCGCCATATTCCATTTTTGGTGCCCAATGACACATTGGAGGTGACGAACAGTTGTTGATGGTGTTCTATCACCTCCGTGACCAGGATCCTATTCTCCTGCGGACTGAACTTCGTCTTCCTCTTCTTCTTGTCCTTGCTCTTCCCTGTCCCCGAGGTCCCAGGCTGGTCGACCGGGGTGCTTGTGGGGTTCCGCTCGTCCTCTGCGCCTGCTCCGGCTGCCTCCATGGTGCTTCGGTGTTGGTCATTTTGTGTTTGTGTGTTTTTTCTACTTTTGTAGTGATTTTCCCGCCTGCCGTGTGTGTATAGAAGGCCTGGCGCTGCTTATCGCTGATTTCCTCATTGCGGTTTGGCCCATTGCATGATTTTTTGCGTTGGGGTTTGGGTTTTTATCACCGTCGCAGTTGTTGTATCGCGGACATTGTCCGCGTTTTCGGGAGACTATCGCATGGTACCGCCGTGTTGTGAATTCCAAGTTAACACAGGGTTATTTTCCCGCGATAGACTGCGATGTGTAAAGTTGCGTTAACATTTTTTGGGGATGTTTAGCGCACGTTCTTGTGAATATACCCCTCAGTAGTAAGATGAAATACCTGTAATTATTAATGTGGCCAGTATATAGGGTATCAGTGCAATTTTGAAATAGCTGAAGAGTGAACAGGAGGTTGCTGTTGATTTTGATTTCCAAATACTGAAAGTTACCTGATGGAAGTCTCTAGATATAAACAACCATTGGCATAACCGACAGGCGTGGTGTGGGCTGCCAGCCGTTGGCTTTGTGAATGGTTGTTCTGTTTTGTCATAACCTAATTTTTGGGGAAGCTGCTAACCCCTTGTCAATTTAAAAATAACATTGACTAAAAAATGTTGGTTTCAAAAGGCACACATTGCCATACTAGTCAGTGACACTGAAGAAACATGTGTGTGTATGTTCTCTTTGTGAAAGGGTAGAATGCTGTCTCTTACAATGAAGTTAGCCACTGGCTCAAGTGGCATCACCCATTGTTGCATGCTGTATATTGCAATGGGCAATAAACCAATGTGAATTACTCAATAACAAACCTATGGGTGAAGGTCACTGGCTGAAAGCCCAATACATAAATATATTATGCATAATTTTAGTAAAATCAAAACCTAAAAAAAACAAGCATTGGCATAGCCAATAGGTCTCGCCTTTGGGACCTTATAAGTGTTTAGCCATGCAACAGTTGATGTTGTTGCACCAAGAATATTGTGCTGCATAACTAAATACTTATAAGGTCCCAAAAGCGAGACCTATTGGCTATGCCAATGCTTGTTTTTAATGTAAACAATTCAGATTATTATGGACAGTTTTACCTTGTGTCCTGTACCGGCTATCATTTGTTTAATTACAAGCTGACGTATTGTCCTCGGCTCGCGGTGCTGCATTAGCAAGTTTGATTCTGATATTGCAAATTTCGGATGTTCTAAATAGTGCTTTAATCTTGGGACTCGGCTTGTTTGTAAGCGCTGACAATGTGAGCTCGAGGAGGGTGAGAAGAGGATAAACAGGAGAGATCTGCGGAGGATCAAACAGCGTGTGAAGTAAGAGGAAGCCTGGATTTCAGCCCGTATCGCCACTTGTAACCTCGCACTTCAGACACAGGACCTGAAGTGTCCGCCTGCTTTCTGCAAAATAATCGAATCCAGTTCGAGGTTTGTATCAGGCGTCTAAAGACCCGCCGGCTTCGGGGCTCTTACAGACAGAAAGGACAGGGAAATAAAATACACGAGCAAAGACTTCAATTACCTCTTAATGTTTATGTATCACTTTCAGGGCCTCAAATAGCTGCTGCACAAATAGGTATCTTCGTAATCTGCCGCGATCGCAGGATGAACAGGAACAACCTCTTGCGATGTTATTTGGGCACGATTTTACCTATCTTCATTACATTTTTCTCGTGCAATAACATATTTTTGCAAGGTACGCAAATAACGTCTGAAGCGTTTTAAAAGTGCAATATTTCGTTCTCGGTGTGGGTGACATATTCAATGAACGTGATTCGTGACATTTTCATCAAGTACAGAACTCCGCACCGGTTTATAAACGTCGCTCTCCACAGCTGGGTATGTCACTTTTTGCTTGAATCTGTTTTCTATTCTTCGTCCAAATCCAGCTCCCATCTCCCCGATGCTGAATCGATTCTTGTAGTTGGGTTGTCTATTGTGTTATGTTATATTTCGTTACAGTGTGTGTAAAGCGCATTACACCCGCGAGGATAACTCGCCAGTGTTATCCGTTTTAAGTTAGGTTTTATTATCTGCATTTTCTTTCTGGCTCCCGGTATTTGAAGTTAAGCACAATGGAGGGGGTGGGGGTGTCTCTTCTCCTCTGAAATGAGTGTCATCTCTGACCCTGTGCGCTCACTGGTTCTGGGGCGGAGGCAGGGCATGGGGGCAGTGACACTTACAGCAATAGCAATCTACTTTTATTTTGCTCTATATGACAACGCAGCTCCGATTTTAGTCTGTTTTCTTTACCGTCATTCACCACAAACCGCAACGTTCGTTTGTTGATTTTTCTCCCGATATCGTGAAAAAAATCGGCATGTTACAAACAACATCAGATGAATGTTAAAAAGCCTGCTGCAATTCACAGATGGTAGAGAATACTAACTACTAAACTGTTCATAAACATTGGAAGTGATGAAGTAAAATACCATTGGACAGTCACAACAGTAAGCACACATAGCACTGTTTTTCCTAACAAAAAAGCCGAAAACCTCAAATGAAACTTTTGCTTGCTAAATGCTAGTGATAATTGCTTGAAGCCTGTAAGCTACCAATTGAATAGCCTTCAAATGTTCTTTCCTGTAACCGGAGAGCTTCCAATCTTTATTAGTAACAAGCGCGCGCGCCTCGCGCTAAAGGGGGTGGGGCGTTGAGGGAGTGCGGCCGAGAGCAACCAAAGCGTTTCCCTTGCGGGAGCGAGCCAGGGGCACCATGTGTTTGCGATAATTACTAACACATGGCGCCGCTCGCTCCCGCAAGGGAATCGCCAGACGTGCACGCGTTGCCATTTAGAGCAATGCAACGCGTGCACGTTTTTGAAAGCAAACCTGGAGCGATTTCTAAAGGTCTCTTTCCTATGCAGCGCATGCGCGCTGCGTAGGCGAGACCTAAAGAGACATTGGTAGTGAGCTGAACAATTAAAATGTTTAGGGCATTTGTGTGGGTTGCTGAAGTTAAGATAATTCAAATTTAGCTAAGAGACTGAGACTGAAATTTGCAGTTTATTCAAGATTCTTAAGATTTTATTTTTAGCCTATGACCCTACTCCGGCATGAGTAGCCAGGCAAATAGCCTGCCTGACTGAAAAATGGTCCTGAAGCCCCTCCAAAAGATACCTTCATTGGACCTTAAAAAAGCTGCCTCCCAATTAGAGTATTATCCTGGCTATCCCAAAATCATAGCGAAGGTGGTACCTGCACAACGTCTTCCTTGATCTGTCTTCCACATTTGATAATGTTGATCAAAAAGTTCTACTTAATCGCCTCATTATGTTGCTTCCAACAGAGCTTTAGATTGGTTCAGGCCCTGTCTCTTAAGGAGTACCCACACTGCACTCATTTCAATTGCCAAGAGTTGTGGTTCCAAACAGATCCCTGCTTCCACATCCACTCTTTAATGTCTATATTCACTAATCTGAACTATCACTCCTACACTGATAATACAAAATATTTGCATGATATAGGACTAAGAGAAGGCGATGAATTCAATTGGGCCAGGAGGAAGTAATAGCATGGATTAGCCATAGAGCTCTGAGACTCAATAGAACTAAGATTGATGTACTCTTGATGGGTAACAGTATGACTTCTAAAGACTCACTAACCCTCTTAACCTCGCCGCAGCTTGTTTGGCTTTGTGACATCTTTTGCAACAGGCAATAAATCTTTAAATGATTTTGGACACCAGGTTGAATAAAGTTTTTTTTAGCAGTTGTTAAATCAGATTTTCAGCTTTCAAAGGCATAACCAGTTGACTTCATATTGATAGGAGGCACCCTAACACAATCATCAAACCATTAATAAATCCTACATTGGGTTACCAAAGTGAAATGCTGCGGCCCTCCCCTAGTTTCTAATTGCAATGTTGTTTGGCAGTTATCTGTGATAGGCCTTAAGGAAAGGAATATCCTCCCATTAGATATACAAAAAAGAAGCCTACTCTCATGAAGGTCACTAAACCAATCTTTTTCGTCATTAACATGGCTCATTGGTCATATTTCTATTTAGTGAAGTTGTTTTATTCCTTTTGGGGTAGGCGCCCAGAGACAACTTAGTTTATAGAGTATGCTTAATAAATAAATAAAATTAGAACAGACCACTAGCCTTTGAAGTAGATTTTGTAAGCAAGGAATAAGCAGGATTTAATTAATTATTTCCAAGTGGGTGATGAAGTTGAAAGAACATATATTCAAACAGGAGTTTATACCGTCTGTAAAAAAATGTTGCCATCAATTGTTTAGTGAGCTTTCTATCTAGTGAGGATAATTTGTGTTTTGGTCACTTCAGTTTAAGAAGTGTTTAATGTGTGGAAGGAAGTTTTGCTGAAGGACAAATCACTTTTGAAGGTTTGAGTCATTGTGTGAGGAAGATGTACCAGAGAGAAGGAAGTGGAGAGTCTGAGTTTCGTTGATCAAGAAGGATGGATTGAATGAGGAGGACAAGCATTTTGGTGGAAGATATTTTAGTTTCTCCAGAAAAAGTAAGGACAAACTAGAGGAAATGAGAAATAATTGACACGGGGTTCACCAACACAAAACAAAGGCTCAGGTAAGAGGTTTAATATCTAGGTTCCACAGGGATGTGCAGCTTCTTGTGGAATAATTTGTAGGGGTTGTGCTAGTAGTGTCAGGTTTCTGAAGACAATCAACCATTTCATGGTGATGCAGGAGGTTAGTTACCTACTTCGCATGAGAACTTTTGTTTCAATCTAATTTAATAGTTTGTGTACTTAGGTGAATGTACATTAACTTATTAAACGACTATTACCCAAGTTTTTGGAGACAAATGTAACAGCAGACATATCCTAAGAAGGGTGCTTACATTTACGGAACATGTCCAGAATCTGGGCCAAGCAATGGCTAGTGGCTGAGACTTTTGCAAGCATTCCACCTATTACATTGCTTTAATGCGAAGCCCCTACTCCAACAATTAAGCCCAGATATGGGTCCTCGCCTCGCTGTGCCATAGGATACAAGCTGCAATTCACTGATGAGGCCCAACAAAACTGAAACTGATCTGATTGTTCTTGTGTTTCCATTTCGAGAAGACATAGCCTAGTTGTTTGGGATGGACTGTTACCATTGGACATGCATATGGATACTCCCTGTCCGGAATGACAATTGAAAAAAGATAATGGACTGGAACAGGACCCAAGCAATTTTCAGTGGCTGAGACTTTTGCAAAAATTCTACACATAATTTGTTGTTTTAATTTTGAGGAAGTCACACTGGGGGCATTGTATTTTACTGATGCAATGTGTTTCTATTCTATATTATTGCTTATGATTTGGGTTGTTGGCTTAATATGTGAATTTCTATAGATTTTTCACCACTGCTGACTCCAGCAGTGGTGAAAAATCTATAGAATTGTCCCCATTGTCAGTTTCCACTCCCTCTGTTTACATTTATGTCTTTCAACTCCTCTCAAGCTCAACAGTAATTGCTTGACAGAGCCATGAATTGCTGCCATTAACTGGGAAGTAAGGATCAGAATACAGTCAGTGAGGGAGACGAATGGTTCCACTTATGCCTGACACCTTATCAATCAGTGTTCAGAACCTTAGACCCATGTGCAACCGTCACCTCAACAATAAACAGCCACCAGAGTCCCACCCACCTTGGCCACTCAGGGCCATATTTATCAAATTGTAACACAGTGCAGCAAGTCACCTTGCTTCATTGCGCTGTGTTACAGGGAAAGGGCAGGAATGACCCGTATTTATCACGATATGGCACATTCCTGCCTTTTCCCACCACTGGCGCACAATGTACCTCCAAACACCAAAACAGGCAACCTTGCACCATGATGCAAGGGAGCCTGTATTGTAAGCAGGGTTGTTTTTGTGCACGAAGGGGCACCTTCTTGCACAAAAACAATACTTAGAGGCATTTTCCTCTTTCTATGTGTGCTGCAGAATGCAGCCCACATAGAAAAAGAAAAAACAAAGAGAAATGAAGATATTTCTCTGCGTAATGCCTCCCCTGGGAAGACGTATCATTTTGGTGCACTCCCAGGTTTACCAGTAATTGTGAATCTGGTAATGTGTTAAAATCCATGGGTTTTGCCTGAGACCACCCACGCACCACCCATGGACCACCTCCCTGGGGCAAAGTAAATCAATGCGGTGATTTGCGCTGCATTGCATTACTCTGGATTTATCAAGCTACCGAGGGCCATGCAAAGTGTCTTGCGTGGCTTGTTAAATTGCATTTTATGGTTGCATCGTGCATACACCTTGTTGTTTGGTGCAAAAGAGACCCAACCTGTACATAAATATGGCCCTCACTGCCTAACTCAAACATGTCAACTGCCAGCCATTAGTATGTGGGCATTTAATAGCACCCCCTTGGGGTTAGAAACCCCATCAGCAATATGCTTATAAGTAGCTCCATGCTACAATTCTAGGCAAACAGGCTGCTGAACTGTAGAATCCACAGAAATGTTGGACAATTTCACTTTACAATTCCTCAGTGCTGATTTAGCATTGCATAGCTGTGGTGGAGCCGTATCCACTCTTTGACTTGAAGATCCCTCCACAATGCCTTTGACAGATTCTCAATTTTGTTGTAAACTGCAATTTATGATCATAGACCATATTGAACTTTCCTACACTTGTCTGGAACTCACAAAGATATTCCTGGCTGGTGTAGGCCATTTAAAGGGGGCACATCTATGCCATAAAGACAGAGATCTCCACATCCATGAATCCACTACAGGAGTGGGAAAATGAGCATTTCAACGTGTGGCTTGTCTTGAAAGTTTGGGAACGCCCACAAACATGGAACATCTGACCCATTCCCACCCTGGAGATGGGAGGAGGTTTACTCCAACACAGTGCCGGTGTAACTCTCCTTCTAGGGTGGGAAGGAGAACAGATCAACCACAGATCAGCCCCATATGTGGTGGTAGTGTATGAGATGGCGTTTCAATACAGAAATATATTTCCTGTGGAGAGAAAATATTTAAAAATTGCACTTGCAGCAGGCAATCCACAGGGATCTCTGCAGGGCCGGACTGGCCGTAGCAGGCACCGGACGTTTCCCCGGTGGGCCGCTAGGTTGGGGGCCGGTTTTGGGCCCCAGGGGGCCGTTTTTGTAACCGGGGGCCCGCAATATCGGCCCCCGGTAACCAAATCAGCCAAAACCGGGCCTAGGAACAAGCTCGGCCCTCCCCCCCAGGGGGGCCGGCCGAGCTGTTTGCCAGGGCCGGTTTTGGTTCCCAGTCCGGCCCTGGATCTCTGTACAGAGGAAATGGGAACAAAAGTTTGGAATCACATGATTACCAACGGAGACCACATGGAAACCTGTATTTTCAATACTATTTCAATAGCAAATGGTGAATAGTGGCTTCTGAATACTAGTAAATCTGCACCTGCACATAGAATTATATCTGCGGGCGCAGTTTTACAACCTTTTTTGGCCCTTTGCGTTTATTGGCAATACATTTATCTAAACCTTCATTCAGCATTTAGTGCCTCATGACAGAAAACCATGACATCAGCCTCTAATTGTGCCGCTGTTCACCAGACCTTTTTTAATTTTCTGCATTAAATGTACTTAAATTGCATGCCAAATACATTGCAGGGCTGCCTGCTGGATATGTTAATATAATTATCATAGTTATAGAAATTATGCTTCCTCATAATGGTTTTCAAACTGATTAGTCTCGCATGAAATGATGCTGTCCTGTTTGAACAAACAACACTTGGCCATGTACAATTACAAGTCAAGTATTTTTTGCAACAGAGTTTAAGAACATTTCTGGGCGATAAATGAGAACGTTTTATTAATGACAGCGCTGGATTTTTAAATTTGCTCCACAATTTTCCGTCATCATAAACTCAGGCCTAATTCACAAAGGACTTCCGCACTCATGGCGGCGGCGGCACAGATGTGGGGGAGTGACCGCACTTGGGGCGGAATCACCGCTATGAGATTTCTCATAGCGAAGATTCCTCCCCAAATGCGGACACTCCCCCACAAGTGCGGAGGACCTTTGTGAATCAAGCCCAAAAAGTGTTAAATCATCAGTACCCAATATAGCACTGTCAACTGAGAGCAACTCTTAACTAATTCATTCTCCTGAAACAGCTCCTCTAAATGTACATACTAGATGAAATTAGCATTTCAACAAAAATGGCCCATGATTTTATGTCTGATTTTGCAATTCTAAATTTACAGTAGCTGTCCTTGTTGTTTGTATGGACTAAATGTTTTGCTTCTATGTTCCCACTCCACCAAACTCTAAATGACCCCATTTTAAAGTTCTTAGAAGGCAAAGTTTCAATCCTAACTGTGATGTCCAGTGGTCACATGGTTACTGCTATCAGCGGCTTTTGGATTCTGCAAATCAGGCTATTATCCCAATTGTCTTATGAATAAGCCCCATCACTGTGCCAGTGTATGGCACTGCTTCTCTCTTCCCTAAAACTCACACCTAGGGTTTAGAGTATGCACGCCTTTCATGGCCTTCTTTTGCAGGTCACTCTGCTTCTCTGCTCCTGTTGACATCATGGTCACCACCCATCTAGCATTTTGGACTGAGCTCATTTTCAGGGTCACTTGAGCTCAAGTCTACCAAAGTGTTAAGCTAGTTAGGACTTTTAACCCCCTAGTAGAACTATGCCATGCCCTACTTACAAAAGCTGAATGAGCGGTGGGGTCGTATACCGAAGAATGGTATGGCTGAGGATCAGAATCCTCAGGTTGGAAAAGATCTAAAGTTGCTCTTTTGAATGCATGATCAGCGGTGAGAAATCGCTACAATATATTTATTTACTAGCAATTCATGAACTAGATTTTTTAAATATAACTTTTTCCTGGCTAATGGATGACAGTATAATGTCATTAACCCGTTCCCTAGCTTATGACGGAACCACGCCGTCATGAGCCACGGGCGCCGTGTGCTCATGACGGCGTGGTTCCGTCATGCGGCTGCCGCTCGTCCCACGCGCGATTAATTCCCCGCCTGTGCGAGCGAATTAATGAGCGGGCGGGGCTGTGACGGAACCACGCCGTCATGAGCACATGCCGCCCGTGGCTCATGACGGCATGGTTCCGTCACAAGCATGGCGGTGCCGCGCTCACCCTCCACCCCCCCCAGCGCCGCGGCGGAATTACCGCCGCGGCCAAGGGGTTAAATGAGTTGCTGCATTCAGGATATCAAATAATCACAGCTAATAGATTGAGGTGATGATGTGACCTTGAGCTAATACAGGTTACGCTGACGGACCCAATAGGCTTCATAGAGCATGTGTTTCTCTGTTACAGACCCACCCCACCCCATTAGCTTCCCAAATGCAGCATTGGAACTTTTGAGCTCCCATCTAAGTCATATTTCAACAATAAATATTATAAACATTATTTTGGGGGAATTAAATGTGCATTTTTATATGCCTCCTGATGCAACTCAGCACAAGTTTAAAGAATTATTGGCATTGTTTAATTTTATGGTAGAGGAAGGCTATCCAGCATATAGAGCTACTCACATGCTTGATATTGTTTGCTGTGATAATAGTTCTTGCAATGTCCAGCCAAAGTTTGAGGATACTTGGACTGACCATTTTGTTATCCACTATAGCTGGGCATTAGAGCATCAGCTCACTAGCAAACCAACGTTCACTTTGATTGAACCAGTGAGTGCTTGTCAACACCTGGATACTAAAGACCTGGCTGCTAAAATCAAGGAGGAGCCCAAATGGAGTTATTTCTGGGAGTATACCTGAGCTGTTACTATATCAATATAATGAGCTGATGTGAGACTGTGTAGATGAACTGGTCCCTAGTAAAGTTATATGCAAGCAAGGAAAGCATAGACCGAAGACTGTTATACAGTTCCGACGAATTAGGTAGGATTGTGTATCTGGACAACATAAACTTCAGAATATTGGGACTCAGTTCACACATATCATCAGAAAATGTTGGCCCAATTCCTTGCTAGCTCACAGAGCCCCCAACCTTACGGGGGTACCAGATGGTATCAGCAAACCTGAACATGACCACTCTTTATTTCCCACGGAAATCCTGGTAACAGACCTACGCTTTTATTGCTACTTTTGCATGCCCAAGGTGCACATAAGAAAACTATGAATCTGGCTTTTAAAACATTTATAGAAACAATTGTATTCTTGTATAGAAAGAGTGAGCTGCAATTATTAGACAAAAGAAACAAAGCATTGTAACCAGCAATATGAGAGTGCCGAAAAAGAGAAACGGTTCAACTATTATAACATTACTATGTGATTATACTCCTATCTAATACTACCGATATTATCAAGGGCATAGTGGGAGTATCCTCTGCCAGATCCATCCGGACATCCTAACCCCCATTCCCGAGTATGGTGTGCCAAGAAACTGGTCTGGGTACAACAGGTTATCTACCTTAGCAAGATAAAGGTTAGAGTCAGTAGGCTGCATCTCAGTCAGAGTGCATCGCGTTCCAGGATAATCCCAGCAGAGGTGCTCCTCTGCCGAATGTAGCACATAGGCTGTTTATATCATAAAAGCTCTGTTCCACTTGAACTGGGTCAAAGGTGCAGAGCTGATGCAATGATTTGTCTGAAGCCTTAGAGCTGTCTCCAACCAGACAACCAAATACAAGGGCATCCCGTTCTATGTGCCTAGTCTTTGACAGAGTGTACGGACAAAATGATAATAATACTTGGTAAGAAATTAACTGCATGTAAAATAGCTTTTCAGTACATTATTGTGTAAGTGTAAAACATGTAAAAAGTCACCATTAGAAAAAGATGTCAAGCTAAAACGTGCATCCAAAACGGAGGCTCAGAGCGGTCCCTGATGTTCATTACAAGAGCTGGTTTTCAGAGGAGCTGAGGCTAATAAAACATAGGCTCTGCCAGCTGAATGATCATGGTAGTGAGATTGCCTGCCAGCTGCCAAAACTATGTAGCTTTCTTTTAACTGTGAATATAAAAAAAGCCTTCAAGTCAGCTAAGGCAGCTTATTATTCGAACAAAATCTAATACTTATATCTAAGGTAATGTTTCAGGAAGTTAAAGAGCTATAGGAAGCCCCATGTCAACAAATAGGAGCATGCTCTTAGACCAGATGAAACCAATTTGCTCAGTTCTTTGAAGAGAAGGTACAAATAATTAAAGTTCAGATAGTGGCAACCTCAGAGAGGAATGTAGTTGCTGTTTTAAAACAGCTGTCGGCAAAGATGTCTGAAGACCTCAAACAGTTTGTCAAGATAAGGGATGAGAAATGTGGGGATCTAATAAAGGGCAGCGGGCCTTCAGGCTCAGGAGGAGATATTTCACTAGCCGGAATTTCTAAGGACAAATTATTAAATAGATACTCTGTGGTACAGATTATCACAGGTTCCTTTTTATTGTCATGACCAGTTCCAGGAGAATTAAAAAAGGATGGATCCTTCCTTTGCTGAAAAAGACAACTCGATCCGGATTGCTTGGAAAATTATAGACCAGCATCTCAACTCCCATAGCCTTCCAGATTACTGTAGCATACACAGTTTAATCAACTTTTTTTATTTTATGAACTGTCATACCTTGCTCCACCCAATGCAAGTGGGAATATGAGCAGGTTGCATCACAGAAAGTGTGGTTACTGTAGCACCTGATCACGTACCCTTCTATGCAGATCATGATGTGTTGATGGTGCTGATATTCAGTAGCGGCTCCTAGAGGGAGTTCCGCCGGGCGGTGACGTGGGGCGGGGGAGGGGCAGGGTTGGGGGTAGTAAAAACCGGAATCCGGCAGAACCGAGGTAAGTTAGCAAATAATTAAATAAAACGAATTTCATTGCGCGCGCTGCATCGCCAAATGCGATGCAGTGCGCGCTACGAAATTCGTTTTATTGATTTATTTGCTAACTTACCTCAGTTCGGCCGGATTCCGGTTTTTACTACCCCCCACCCTGCCCCTCCCCCGCCCCACATCACCGCCCGGCGGAACTCCCTCCAGGAGCCGCTACTGCTGATATTACTGGATTTGTCAGCCGCCTTTAATACCATATACCATTGGGTGCTAGTAGAGCGCCTAGCCAGCTACAGTATAAGAGATTTAGCACTGAACTAGTATTACAGTTTTTTGTCTGAGCAGACAGATGAAGTTGAACTAGGCCCTTATCTGACATACACAAAGTTGTTGTCATGTGCTGCGCTGCAAGAATTGGTTCTTTCACCCTTGCTATTTAAGTTTTACATGATGCCATTAGTCCACTTCATCCAAGCCTGTGGGTTGACTGACCTGAGATTTGCAGTTGGCACCCATATTTTGATGACCCCAGTGTTAGGGTTGCAAGTTTACACAATTATTTGACCAATGTACAATGCTGGATGTCTCAAAACAACTTAAAACTGAATGGTGGAAAATACAGAAACTATTTTCACCTTCTACAAATCAACTAACTGGGAACATGCGTTCTGACCCCTTCTCTTGGACAGGAGCCTAATCCAGTTCACTGTGTTAAAGACCTAGGGCCTCATTTACAAGCCCTTTGCGCCGCCGGTGCATCACTTTTTTTGACGCCATTGGTTGCTGGTTTGTCAAAGATCAGATTCAAGTCCTTATATCTGGAACATGAAACACTATATAATATCAAACCTAGCCCTTAAAATAAATAGTTTTCTTTTTATAATCCCAGTCGCCATCTGCATTCATAGAAGGTTTTTTAGTAAATGTATCCAGGTTTTCCAAGAACTACTCTGGGTCGGAGATCATTCTCAGTGACTGCTGCCAAACTTTATAACACTCCCCGAAGGAGCTTACGTAGTAGTACTTTCCTGATAAGGTTCAGAAAACTTTTAAAAATCAGTTTTTTCCTAAATAACCAGCTATTGGTGGTGTCTGAGGAACTGGAATTTATTTATTTATTTATTTTTAGTGTTTTATGTAGCGCAAACATGACCCATTCGGGTATCAGAGCACTGTACATCAACAAAATAAAAATGAAGGTAAACAGACTAGAGAACAGGAAAAGGACTAGAAGAATGCAAGATGACGATCATATAATACAAATTTGCATGGCCACCTAGATACTATATAGAGTGTTATCATAGAAAAATAACGTTGGGTATGCAATAGGAATGATCATAGGCCTTCTAGCACCAAGATACCTGCAGGTGAACGATTGAGCCCTATTAATGTATGAATGAAGTGCTAAATTATTGAATAAATAAACAAAAATACACCTCTATCCCAAGGGCTGATCAGAAACGTGTATTTTCCACCTCTTTTAGGCAAGTTTAGTCCAGGGACAACAACATTTATGATTCTTGATCCAGCAATTTAGGAATCTTAGGGCCTGATTATGAGTTTGGCGGACAGGGTTACTCCGTCACAAACGTAATGGATACCCCGTCTACCAAATTAGAATTCCATAGGATGATTACGAGTTTGGTGTACAGGGTTGCTCTGTCACAAACGTGACGCATATCCCGTCTGTCATATTATAATTCCATAGGATATAAGAGAATTGTCATTTGGCAGGCGGGATATCTGTCACCTTTGTGACGGAGTAACCCTGTCCGCCAAACTCGTAATCAGGTCTGCAGAATCTACATCCATACCTGTTGGCCTAGCTTGGTATATTGGAAGGGAAAAACCAATGTTATCATTACTTTTATCAAGCTGTTCAGGGATCAATCCTAAGCTTTGCCAAAGCTGGCCTCAACACCCATTTACTACAGTGTTACATGTCCAAAACCAGAGTGATTTGGTTTTGGGTTGCCCATCTGGCACACTCCTGCAACATCGCAGATGATTTCAGAGCTTCCGAGCTCCACTCCCTGCTAAGTGCACCTTTACTTCCCAATTCTAGTTCAAAGGCAGAGTCACCTCAATCAAGAGTAGGGTAACTGAGGTACCACCTTATGGGTCAGATGTACAACCCGCCAATTTGCGACTCGCAAATTGGTATGCACAACAGTGTCTGAGACACTGTTTGCGATTCCCAATGGAATATTCATGAGCCACTCGCAATTTGCGACCCCATTGGGAATGGCGTGCACTCCCAGGGATGGTGGCCTGCTGGACTCAGCAGACCTCCATGTCTGGCACTGCTTTTAAATAAAGCAGTTTTTTTTTAAATGCTGCCCGTTTTCCTTAAAGGAAAACGTGATGCATTTGAAAAAAAATAAAAATGAAACGTTTTCGTTTCATAATTTAAGGGCAGGTAGTAGTCCCTCGGACCACTGCCTGCCCTTAAAAAATATTTTGGGGGCCAGTCACAAAGGGGAAGGGGTCCCCTGGGGACCCCTTCCCATTTGTGACTCCATTACCACCCTCTTGAAGAGGGTGGTAATTTGCGAGTGTTTTGCGACTGCAATTGCGGTCGCAAAACATTCATACATGGCTTTGCGGTCGCTATTAGGGAGGGAACGCCCCTTCCTAATAGCGACTCGCAATTCCTAAATAGCGAGTCGCACATAAATTGCGACTCGCTATTTAGGAATTGTACATGGCCCTGTGTACTTTTGCATGCGGAAACGGGTCGCAAACCCGTTTGTGCATGCAATTTAGGGTCGTACATCTGGCCCCAAGTGTTTTTGGAGCCTAAGGTGTATGTTGTTCACTTACTCAACAATGCTTTACTCACCTGGGCTAATTATCACCTTGATGAGTTTCCAGTTGCCTAGTGGGTGTGACATTCCCGACAGAAGTATTAAAATAGAGCTGGGCTTATTCAACTCTGCCCGAGCTAAAGAAATATGTATGAGATCCAGGCTAGCGAACTACAATCATATTACTGACCACTTTAAAGTTATATTTTAGAAATGGAGTTCATTCATACGATTCAATATTCTCGTGGTTTCAATAAATGACATATAGCATCCACAAATGTGTATGTTAGTGTCACTACCCGGAAAGCATAGAAACACACTTTTATTTGCTTTTCCTGCAAAGCTGGCTGCATGATGGAAGGATGACTCAGTCAGTTGATTGTTTGCGACTAACAAAAACTATGTTCTGACGGTAATGTGTTCTTTTCCTGGCAAGGAAAACACCCTTCCATTCTTTCAAGGTTGTAAAACTCCCTTCCCATTCCTCCAAAAGGGAATTTCCATTGTTTACACACCATCCATGAACAAAAAGTGCATACAGCCATCATTTGCTTTACCATAGATAAACACACCTGCTTAAAGTGACGCTCACTTCCCTGTAAGGACAGGTCGACAGAACAATCTTAGTGAAACACCAGAGTAGATGGACCAAAGACTGAGTGAGAATGACAGTCTGGGGCTGCTTAAACGCCTTTGGAGATAGTAGGCACGAATGTATGACGGAATTCCGCATGTGTTTTTCAGGCATGGCTTAGGAACTCCATCATTTAAACAAATGCGTCTTTAGAATGCATTTCTTATGCACGCAAGTTGTTTTAACTAATTGCCTTAGGGGGGCGCTGGATATTGGAATAGTTTAATTTACAGTCTGCGCAATAGTAGGGAAGGTGTTGGACTTTAATTCCAACACCACTCCACCATTGAGCACCGCTAAATCAAGTCATTGTAACGACTTGCGTGGGGAACGATTGCGTGCTAAATACGCATTTGTTCAGTTGCTGGCTGTGAAGGCACAGCGTGATTCCAGCTTCGTCCTAAAGGACGTTTCCCAGCAGGTACATGGCAAAAAGTCAAGCCATTGTGGTTGGCCAGACTTGTCTCGCGTCAAGCACAGGAGCTAGTGGTACATATGAAAGGCAAGTGGGCAGATTCAGTCACGTGCCTGTCGCTGGCATAAAGGTTCTACATTGAAATGTCAACAACATGGAGCAGCGCAACATAAAATCCTAAGAGTGGCGAAAGGCCAGCGGCGTCAGTGGAGTACTGCGCCAAGAAGGCAGTCTCCAGCAGAGACAGTGGAAACAAAAAAAAAACTATTACAGGAGAGAGAAAACATGTGTTAAAAGCATGTGATGTTTGTGAATAAAGAGCGTTAGGGAATGTTGCACTGAGAGGAACGAGTCGAGACAGCAAACAAAACATTGGTGCTTAGTGGACATATATGGTACCTAATCTGGGAGATCCAAGCCTCTAGCACCTCTCTGTGTCTGTTTATTGATGATGGATAGTGTCTTAACCCCATGGCTAACAGTTGTTCTTAGTATCAAGGTGCCAGCTTTTCTGAACATGGGCATTTGGTTTTCTGTGCACTCACTTGGCTGGGATTCATTGGATGCGTGGCTTAGTTGGGGCTGGTGGCTCAGAAATGTTACGCGGAGCCAAGAGAGGATGTCGGTTACGCTCAGTGAAGTGTTAGAAACACAGCCAGAAAAATTAAGCCTGTCACTGCAAATCGCAAAACAATAAGGGGCCTATTTATGGAAAGGTAACGCAGCGCAGCAAGGGGCACATGCATCATTGTTTTTTGGGGTCGCAAAGGGGCAGATTCTGTGAATCTGCCCCGTTGCGACCGCAATTTTTGCATTTGGGATGCATCATCCCAAATGCAAAAATCGCTATTTAAATAATCGCAAAATTTGCGATTACTTAAATTGCGATTGCATTTAGGGAATCGCAAATTGCGATTCCCTAAATGCAATGCAACAAAAAAAAAAATTGCGATTTCGCTTTTAAGAAACGCAAATTACCATCAACTTAAAGTTGATGGCAATTTGCGAAAACTTTGAAAAATGCACAAAAGTGCATTTTTCAAAGTTCTGGGTTGCACACACACATGCCCTTGGGGCATGTGTGTGTGCAACATGTTTTTTAATTGCACTTTCAGGGGTGCATCAGGGTGTCCTTTTGGTCACCCTTGCACCCTTGAAATTGCATGCAGAATTTGCGAGTACCTAATTGGTACTCGTAAATTGCGCATGCAATTTCCATTGATTTCTATGGGCCTCCAGGCCCGTAGGAATGAATGGGAAGCCATTCCTTATTTGCGATTCGCAATTTGCGAGTCGCAAATAAGGAATGTGTAGGAATCGCAATTTTTTTTGCGATTCCTACATGCATAAGGAATTGCGATTCCTAAATTGCGATTTCTTAAAAATCGCAATTTAGAAATCGCAATTCCTAAGTTTGATGCATGTGGCCCCAAGTCACCTTGCTGCGCTGAGCTGCATTACAGGGGGAAGGGCAGGAATGTACTGTATGTATTACAATACAGTTTATTCCTGTCCTTTACCCGGGACTGCCGCACAATGGGCTGCCTAGAGCCAACGCAGACACCCTTACATTATGGTGCAAGGGTTCTTACGTTGCATGCAGGATTCGTTTTGTGAGGAAGGTGTACCTTCCTGCACAAAATCAATCTTAAGAGGCAGATTCCTCTTTCTATGTGTGCTACATTAACGAGGAGAAATAAAGATATTTCTGCTTGTTACCCCTCACCTGGGAAGGCATAGCCTTTTTCCACATTCCCCGGTCTACCACTCTTGGTAAATCTGGGAATGTGTCAAAAACCGTGGGGTATGTGTAGGAACACCAACGCAAAGCCCATGTAATGCCTTCCCAGGGCAGAGTTACACAACGCAGCAATTTGAGCTGCATTGCGTTACTCCGGATTTATGAAGGTGGCCGCTCGTGGCTTCATAAATCGCATTTTGGGCTCGATTCACACATACACCACATTGTGTGGTGCAAAAGCGACGCAACTCCACTTATAAATAAGGCCCTACTTCATTAGGTGACAAATTGCATGCAAGAAAAACGCAGAGACAACTCTCAACAACAAAGCTGCAGTAATGGAGGAAAAAGCACATCGACAAACATACCCCAGTAATATATTACTGTACAATAAACCCGTCCATGCTAGACCAAACATGGGCATTGACGCATGACATCATTACATTTGCAACTATAAATGATGAACGATATTCCCAACCTAGTGTGCAAGTTCACAACTCAGTTGCAATTACTGCCTGGACAGCAATGCCAAATTTCACAAATCACACTCAAACACCACACCATGCTACCCGAAACCTCAGACCATGAACATGCACACATCAAACACAAGAAAAAAGCATGGCAACACCTATAGGGTATATTTTTGGTACTGAACAAGAGTGTACAAGTAATGCATGAATCAAGAAACAATTTGAGTAGCATACGTAGTTCTTGAACATACTGCATATGCTATATTTGCAGGGTGAATTTGCAGTAATACAAGATTGAGTTCTGCATTGAATTGCGATGCCCATTTTGCAAGTCACAACTGTGATATACCCGTTAATCATGATACTGACTCCTGACTCGCAAGTATGAGTCCTGTCCTGTGAGCCACAACCAGATGTCCCCAGGAAGGATGGCAGGAAAAATTAGATATTTCAATTCACTAACTCCAAAATTCTCAAAATGCAAATGAAGTTTGACCACACTTGAAGGAAAAGTTCAGAAAACCGTGAAGAAGTCCCATGGGGAGCCACTAGCCACCAATTTTGTGCCCAATCACAACCCAGCTGTACTGTCCCATACCACAATTCCATATACCCAAGATGTGATTGCCAGCCAAGCAGTAACTAGAGAGATGGGCTCATGAGTCTCAAAAAAGGACGTCAACACTAACTGACAGAACAGCAAGAAGCGAGAAGCGATGATTCACATTTAAAATAAAGTGACCGAGGACCATGGTAATCTTTAACCAGACTACAAGTGGCCTGTTCCAAAAACTAGCAAAAGAGCATTGCAACATACCATTAGAATTTATGGCTTGAAAACTCTCACATCCCAACATCTAAAAGCGAAACACATGTCGGCTAACTGAAATTCCTGTACTCAGTACGAGGTATTCAAAACTAACTTATGAAGGCATATTCTCTTATGAAATAAATCAAATGCGAAATAAAATTCCATAAGTTTTTCACTTTTTTTTTATTAAGGAAGTAGAATGCTGTTCTGTTTCTTAGTAAACAAATTACTTGGAGGAGCTATAGCATCTGAAATAAGAGACCAAATTGAAGGAACCCTCTGCTGATGATGGTAAACAAGCACAGATAAAGATTCAGAATTAAATATGAGCACATTTTTTGTCAATGGTAGGTGATTTTCAGGACCTCTGTATTAGAGAGAGGGAGAGACACATACATAGCAGCCCTTGAATAACTGATAACCAAGCTCTCCACATACCGCAGCTGTAGAAAAGTGTGTTACGAGTCGTGGAGGTGAAACCCTACTCAAGCAGCAACCACAATCCCTGTCAGGGTGAGACTCAGGCAAACCCCAAATTAACCTGTGCTCGACCCTCTGGTAGTCGGCACAATAGCAATCAGGCTCAACTTGGAGGCAATTTGTAAAGAATTTATGCAGCACTTCAAACAGTAATAACATGAAAACAAAACACATGAAAAATACCACACCAATTTAGACAATAGAGTGCAATTTAATAAATTATTTGAGACCAAAACAACAAAAATCCAATTAGTAGAACCAGAGTTATGCAATTTCAAAGAATTACGTGAAAATATTGGCTGGAAGCAAAAAGCAAAAACTGTGGTTATCTGGTCGCGTCAGATCGGGATAAAGTCACATGTTCAGGCCAACCACAGTGGAACACAGGCCGGCTACAGAGACCAAGCTAGACCCGCTGAACAAAGTACCTTAAATCCTGGTTTGTGTAGCGTTGCTAGGTCCCGCGTTGAGGATGCATCCCCCACCTGCGGATCTGAACAAGCTGCGGAGCTGCGATGCGGAGTCCTGCTTTGCCGTGGAGGATGCCGCTGGTGAGGCGGTTGTCAGTCGAAGGCCTGCATCGAGGATGCTTTGTACAGCAGTGATTCCAAGGAACCTGCGGGCCAGTGATGCCAAGTCTTGCGTCAGGGATGCATAGCTCTGCGGCAATTCCAAAGCACCTGTGGGGTGATGTGTCACACTGCATCACTTCTGCTCCCAGAATCAGAGCTGGGCTGTCAGAGCACCTTTCAGGGCAACTTCCAAGGGTCCAGGACTGGGTTAGCACTCCTTGGGGGGGTAAAACTCACAGCAGAAAAAGCAAGGTGCTAGGCTTAAGGTGGAGCCTTTTCTGTCCCTGAGGCTCTGATCAGGCCCTTGGAGTAACTCCGGTGGTCCTGGGATCAAGATGGAGGTCCATTTAATCAGGCGGAAGGGGAGCATTTCTACAGCGTAGCAGTCCTTCTGGCAGGGCAGCACAGCAGTCCTTCTGAGTCTTCCACAGGTGTCAGGATTTACGAAGTGCACATACCAATGATGGCGGCCGCCGGGGGCACAGCATGCTCATTCTAGTAGTTGTTGAACTCATACCTAAGAAAAGAATGTTAAGTGCACACTGAGCCTGAAGTGGCGCAGTCCACCAAGTTCCCTCATCTGGAAAGTTTGCTCTAGTTCATCGTGCATTTTTCCTCAGAGTTTAGTCAGGAGTATGTTGTGGCTCTGATAGCTTGTGCGTTGCGAGTAATGTCGGTAAGGTCTCGGGAGTAGTGTCTCAATACTGCTCAAGCTCACACTCAAATAACTTGCATTATCAGTAGGGCATCAGTTGGAGATTACAGAAGTATCTCAGAGCCGCTCAGGCTCAAAACTCATTGAGTGGATTTTCGGAAGCACATCCCATCCGAAGGAAATATTGTCTCACAGTTGCTCAGCCTCCGACTCTGAGACAACATTTCTGACGCGTTTAGTCAAACATTAAAGTAGCGTCTCAGAAACGCATCTGCTCCTCCCTTAAGGGCAGTGTCTCTACTTGAGGAGCTCATCCACATGTATAACCTGCACAGAGATGCTCCAATCCTCTTGTCAGAAGAGAGATAAGAGAGATTAGCATAACAAAGAACATAAATAGAACTGCAGTGCAGAAATTATTTAAAAAAAGACAAGAGAAGAAATTCTCACCTGCACTGTGACCATCACGAAGGAAAGCCCAGCCCCTGGTCTTATTTTCAGACAAATCCTGGTCACGCAAGTATCCCTTATGGGGAACAAAACAGAGATTGTATTATTAAATAAAATGTTGAACATTATATATATATATATATATATTATCTACTGGCGGTCGCCAGTAGATAGTTATAGTTAGGACCTATTTTCCATAGGAAATCCGCGACATTCTATTTGAAATAACTCTTGCGTCGGTTGTCGAATCTTTGCGAAATTTTCAAACTTTATGGCCCGCTCCGGTCCACTCCTACCCTGAAAGTCTCAGGGTAATTCGTCAAGCGGGGGCCGAGAAAAAAGGGGGGTCCCAAAACGTGTTTTCCCCATTCATTTTCCCATAGGAAACTTTAGACACGGCTACAGCCCGAACTGCTGAACGGAATTACACCAAATTTGGCAAAGAGGTAGTTCTTGGTTCAGAAAGAACCCTTTTTGTTAAATGGTGTAAATCCGTTCAGTAGTTGCTGAGAAAATCAAAAGTAAAAGTACATATATATCTATGGCCGCGTCGGATTCGCGTACCCTCCCGATCACGAGCTGTCTGCTAATTGGCTGTCAACACTCCAAACCAGGAAGTGTTGGCAGCCATCTTGTTCCTCGGTAGAACCGAGGAACAAGAAAGCAGTAAAAAAGTGCGCAAAACGCACAAAGGGGCAGGGTAGAAACACCCTGACCCCTAGGTCTGCTCAGGGGTCCCACAAGGACCCCTGGGCAGAAAAAGCATTTTATTTTTCTTTTAAATCGGCAGGATGCGCTCAGGGAGCGCGAATCCTGCCGGAAAGAAAATCGAAGGGCGGTCTCCGCGCTTCGATTGTATTTGCCCCCGGGTGGCCCAAGTCCCGGGGGCATGGTGAGGGGTTAAATTTATGTATGGGGGCCTCAAAGGGCCCCCAAGCCCCGAGGACCGCCACCCCGGGCTTTCTTTTAAAATGGTGCGGGAGGGCTCTGAGCCCTCCCGCAGCCCCGAGGACCACCACCTCCCGGGGCTTCTTTTTTTAGTTTTTCCTGTGTGGGGGCTCAAGCCCCCACACGCCCGAGACCGCCACCTCCCCAGGGCACTAACAAATTAAAATGGGGGTCCGTTTGGACCCCGAAGCCCCAGGGACCACCACCTCCCCAGGGCTTTGCTGATGTGGGGAGGGGGCCGCGCGGCCCCCTCCTGGAGCCTGTGGTGGCCCTGGGGACCGCCACCCCCAGGGCCGGCTCCTGCAGTGTCCCGGGGTGCCTACCCCGGGACACTGCTGTTTGCAATGACAGGACGGGAGCCTCGCGGCTCCCGTCCTGTCATTGCAAACTGCTTTGGATATTGGAAGAGAGAGCAGGAAACCTGCTCTCGCTTCCAATATCCAAAGACAATTGCTTTTCCACACGGGGAGCAGCATGTTAGCTGCTCTCCATGTGTAAAAGCAATGCCGGCTCCCGTAGGATACGGGGAGCCGGCGGGACTGTGGGGGTTTGGGGACCCCCACAGTCCCCAACCAGAGGCCAGGCCCCGGGGGATGGGGTCCCCGGGGCAAGTAGTGGCCCGGGAGGGGGCCAAGCGGCCCCCTCCCCAGAAATAATTTTTTTAAAAAGGGGTAAGGCCCTGGGGGATGGGGTCCCCAGGGCCCAAAAATAAGAAAAAGGAAGGGGGCCACACAGCCCCCTTCAGGAAAAAAAAAAAAACGATCGGCCCGCAGGCCCGCCCCCTTCCTTCACCACTCTGCAAACGCGCCCCTGGCGCGTTTGCAGATGGAAGTAATTCCCCTTGAATACTGGGGTCCCTGGGGGCCAACTAGCCCACCAGGAACCTCCAGTATGCGCCAGGAGGCTGCGTTGCAGAGAGGTGTACAGAGGCCACGCCCTTTATACACCTCTCTGCAACGCAGCTCTGTGGCGCTTTTGGAGGTACATGGTGGGCTAGTTGGCCCCCAGGAACCCTCAGGATTCAAGGGGACTTAATCCCCAACTTAAAACGCGCCACGGGGCGCGTTTGCACCGTGGTGAAGAGAGGGGCGGGGCTTCAGGTGACATGTGTGCAAACAGGCCCCGTGGCGCGTTTTAAGATGGGGAATTAAATCCCCTTCAATCCTGAGGGTCCCTGGGGGCCAACTAGCCCAACAGGTACATCCAGAAAGCGCCACAGAGCTGCGTTGCAGAAAGGTGTAAAAAGGGGTGTGGCCTCTATACACGTCTCTGCAACGCAGCCCCCTTGCGCATACTGGAGGTTCCTGGTGGGCTAGTTGGCCCCTAGGGACCCTCATGATTCAAGGGGACTTAATCCCCCAACTTAAAACGCGCCACGGGGCGCATTTGCACAGATGTCACCTCAGGCCCCACCCCCTACCTTCACCATTGTGCAAATATTCCTCTAAAATCTGCCGAACTACGAATTCGGATTTACTCACCTGTTATCAGGAGAGACCTCAGTGCTGCATTTTTCAGCCCAGTACTAATCCTGAAAAGTAATTTTAACCGTACTTACCAGTAACTTGAATTTCCTTCCATAGGATATCATTGCCTGCTTTTTGCTGAAAAAGTTTCTAAGTGTTGATTTTTGAAACATTCAAATATTCCTCTAAAATCAGCCGAAATACGAATTCCGATTTACTCACCTGTTATCAGGAGAGACCTCAGTGCTGTATCTTTCAGCCCAGTACTGGTCCTGAAAAGTAATTTTAACCGTACTTACCAGTAACTTGAATTTCCTTCCATAGGATATCATTGTCTGCTTTTTGCTGAAAAAGTTTCTAAGTGATGATTTTTGAAACATACAAATATTCCTCTAAAATCAGCCGAAATACAAATTCCGATTTACTCACCTGTTATCAGGAGAGACCTCAGTGCTGTATCTTTCAGCCCAGTACTGGTCCTGAAAAGTAATTTTAACCGTACTTACCAGTAACTTGAATTTCCTTCCATAGGCTAACATTGACTGGTTTCACTTGGAAATTCTTCTAAGTGTGGAGTTTTGGAACTTTAAAATATTCCTCTAAAATCAGCCGAAATACGAATTCCGATTTACTCACCTGTTATCAGGAGAGACCTCAGTGCTGCATCTTTTAGCCCAGCACTGACCCTGAAAAGTAATTTTAACCGTACTTACCAGTAACTTATATTTTCTTCCATAGGAATCCATTGTCTGGTTTTCAGCTGAAAAGTTTCAAAGTGTCGATTTTCACAAACTACAAATATTCCTTAAAAATCGCCTGTATGACTTAAACGCATTCGTTCAACTGTTTACAGGAGATGCACCAGTGCTGGATCCAGGATCCAACACTGAGTAAGAAAAAGTAACGATAACAGTTTTTACCTGCTAAGTGAATTTCCTTCCATAGGATAACATTGGTGATTCTATGAGAAAAAGTTTCTAAGTGTCAACTTTTAAAATACAATAATATTCCTTAAAAATCACTACTGTAACCAAAACGCTTTTACTCAACTGTTTACAGGAAATGTCCCAGGACTGAATCTAGGATCCAGTCCTGTGGTTAGAAAAGTAATCCATAAAGTAACTAATTGCATTTAACTAGAAATTCACATTGAGCTGAATGTTGCATTGTGTTTGAAAATGTGTTGCCCATTGCAACAACTGTAACTACTGTACTTAAAAGTCTATTGCCTATG
This sequence comes from Calotriton arnoldi, assembly GCA_963921515.1. NCBI lineage: Eukaryota > Metazoa > Chordata > Amphibia > Caudata > Salamandridae > Calotriton > Calotriton arnoldi. Next base: position 134,848 of record CAWUFW010017554.1, read on the forward strand.
TGCAAAGTATTTAAACTAAAGTAATTCATTCTGAGAAAGTATTTTTGTAATGTATAATGTAATTACAATGTAATTTAAAAATAAAATATGTAAAAAAAAATGTTTCTAAAAATGTAGTAAATCAGTATGAAAAAAATAAATATAACAATTAATACATTTAAAAATTGTCATTTACAAAACCTTTGAAATTCACTGAAAAAACCGTAGGTTTCAGACATGTTATAGTTAGGAATTAGCATTTAAAAAACCTTTGAAATTCACTGAAAAACCATAGGTTTCAGACACGTTATAGTTAGAAATTAGCATTTAAAAAACCTTTGAAATTCACTGAAAAAACCATAGGTTTCAGGCACGTTATAGTTAGAAATTTGCATTTAAAAAACCTTAGAAATTCACTGAAAAAACCATAAGGTTTTAGGGACAGTTATAGTTAGTTGGACATTGCACTCGTACAAAACCCGTGAAATTCCCCCGTTATAGTTAGTTCAGGTAACTATAACTCGCGCCCCGCAATGCACTGCTGATGACGTCACATATTACATCACTCATGACATGGTCAGTGACATCACTGATGACATCACTGATGACATCTCAAATGACATCACTGATGACATCACTGATGACATCATCCATGTGAGAATTTAATGCATCTTCTCACACCCTAATATAAGTTTTGAAACACCCACTCTAAATTACAGACTGCCATTCTCAAAACCATACACACTCCAATACCAATAAGTACATACCCACTCACTGATTCTTAGGTCTACACACACACATCTACTCACTCACCCGTACAGTCACTCATACTTACAGTCACTCAGTACAGGACTATCATATGCACTCATACACCTATATAAACACTCACACAACGCAACTCATCCATAGAGGTACTCACACACCTAGTCAGTCATGCAAATAATTAATCACACTCCAATTTACTCACCTATACAGTTATACACACCAGCTCACTTACTCATACAAATACTAGCACATTCTTACGCTCCTATGCAATCACTGATGCAAGCACACACTCATCCATATAGCCACTCTCACAATCACACACTCTCACTTATAGCCATTTATATACTACAACACACATATATACTGCCTTTCACATATGTAGTTACACACACATGTACCACTGAGATATACATTCAATCACTAACACACCCATACACACACTCACCCACCCATACAGTCCATCACAGACGCACTCTTGAAACCATGCACCCAGTGAATCACCCACTCACACATCTATGCACAGAGTCACACTCACCCCACCCTCAAACACTGAGGCACCCATACAGATACTCAGAGAACCAATCCATAACCCATATAGACACTCATTTAGCTAGTCAGAAACCCATGCAGCTGCTTACACAACAACAGACAGACGGATACAGACATTCACACAGTTTAGTCACTCACCCATGCATCCAGTAAGATACGTTTAATCACTCACTTATAGACTCAGTCACGCACCTACTAAATCATCCATTCAGACACTTATACACCCACTCATTCTTCAATACGCCTTTCCCTATATATATTAAACATATTTAAACTTTACACAAACACACAGTCACTGGATGATGTCATCAGTGATGTCATCAGTGATGTCATTTGAGATGTCATCAGTGATGTCATCAGTGATGTCACTGACCATGTCATGAGTGATGTAATATGTGACGTCATCAGCAGTGCATTGAGGGCGCGAGTTATAGTTACCTGAACTAACTATAACGGGGGAATTTCACGGGTTTTGTACGAGTGCAATGTCCAACTAACTATAACTGTCCCTAAACCTTATGGTTTTTCAGTGAATATATATATATATATATATATATTCACTGAAAAAACCATAGGTTTCAGGGGCGTTATAGTTAGTTGGACATTTCACTCGTACAAAACCATAGAAATTCCCCGTTATAGTTAGTTCAGCTAACTATAACTCGCGCCTCGCAATGCACTGCTGATGACGTCACATATTACATCACTCATGACATGGTCAGTGACATCACTGATGACATCACTGATGACATCTCAAATGACATCACTGATGACATCATCCATGTGATAATTTCATGCATCTTCTCACACCCTAATATAACTTTTGATACACCCACTCTAAATTTCAGACTGCCATTCTCAAAAGCATAGACACTCCAACACCAATAACTACATACACACTCAATGATTCTTAGGCCTACAAACACATCCACTCACTCACCCGTACAGTCACTCATACTTACAGTCACTCAGTACAGGACTATCATATGCACTCATACACCTATATAGACACTCACACACCGCCACTCATCCATAGAGGTACTCACACACCTAGTCAGTCACGCAAATAATTAATCACACTGCCATTTACTCACCTATACAGTTATACACACACCAGCTCACTTACTCACACAAATACTAGCACATTCTTACGCTCTTATACAATCACTGATACAAGTACATACTCATCCATACAGCCACTCTCACAATCACACACTCTCACTTATAGCCATTTATATACTCCAACACACATATATACTGCCTTTCACATATGTAGTTACTCACACATGTACCACTGAGATATACATTCACCCACTAACACACCCATACACACACTCACCCACCCCTACAGTCCATCACAGATGCACTCTTGAAACCATGCACCCAGTGAATCACCCACTCACACATCAATGCACAGAGTCACACACACCCCACCCACACAAACACTCAGGCACCCATACAGATACTCAGACAACCAATCAATAACCCATGTAGACACTCATGTAGCTATTCACAAACCCATGCAGCCGCTTACACACCAACAGACAGACGGATACAGACATTCACACAGTTTAGTCACTAACCCATGCATTCAGTAAGATACGTTTAATCACTCACTTATAGAGTCAGTCACGCACCTACTAAATCATCCATTCAGACACTTATACACCCACTCATTCTTCAATACGCCTTTCCCAATATATATTAAACATATTTAAATTTTACAGAAACACACAGTCACTGGATGATGTCATCAGTGATGTCATTTGAGATGTCATCAGTGATGTCATCAGTGATGTCACTGACCATGTCATGAGTGATGTAATATGTGACGTCATCAGCGGTGCATTGCGGGGGCGCGAGTTATAGTTAGCTGAACTAACTATAACGGGGGAATTTCTATGGTTTTGTACGAGTGAAATGTCCAACTAACTATAACGCCCCTGAAACCTATGGTTTTTTCAGTGAATTTCTAAGGTTTTTTAAATGCTAATTTCTAACTATAACGTGCCTGAAACCTATGGTTTTTTCAGTGAATTTCAAAGGTTTTTTAAGTGCTAATTTCTAACTATAACATGCCTGAAACCTATGGTTTTTTCAGTGAATTTCAAAGGTTTTTAAATGTTAATTTCTAACTATAACGTGCCTAAAACCTATGGTTTTTAAAGTGAATTTCAAAGGTTTTTTAAATGCTAGTTTCTAACTATGCCTACAGAGGTAGGACATGTGAAGAAAGAAGAAAAACGCACAGAAAGAAGCAAAAGAAATGCAGAGAGAAGCAACAGAAGTCCACAAAGACGAACAAAAGTGCAGGAAGAAGCAAGACGTGCAGAAAGAACCAACAGAGGAGCAGAAAGAGGCCTTGTTGCAAAATCATCCTGTGCCCACAACTTTTTCAGACGGGTACTGGTGGTAACTGACTCGGACTAACCAGGTCTAGAGCCAGTGCTATGCTAAAAGACACTTAGAATACAGTGAAAACACCTACATACACTAGGGAACACTATGCGTTGGGGTACCCCTGTGATTAGCATGACCTCCTCTGTAAGGCCCTAGTACATAATAGGGCAGGGGGATTAAAACTTCCTCTTAAAACGCGCCACGGGGCGTGTTTGCACAGTGGTGAAGGGAGGGGGGGGCCTGAGGTGACATGTGTGCAAACAAGCCCTGTGGCCGTTTTAAGTTGGGAGATTAAGTCCCCTTGAATCCTGAGGGTCCCTGGGGTCCAACTAGCCCACTAGGTACCTCCAGTAAGCGCCACAGAGCTGCGTTGCACAGAGGTGTAAAAAGGGGCATGGCCTGGACCACCTCTCTGCAATGCAGGCCTGGGGCGCTTACTGGAGGTACCTGGTGGGCTAGTTGGCCCCCAGGGACCCTCAGTATTCAAGGGGAATTAATTCCCCAACTTACAACGCGCTAGGGGGCGCGTTTGCACAGTGGTGAAGGGAGGGGGCGGGGCCTGTGGTGACATGTGTGCAAACACGCCCTGTGGCGCGTTTTAAGTTGGGGAATTAATTCCTCTTCAATCCTGAGGGTCCCTGGGGGCCACCTAGCCCACCAGGTACCTCCAGTAAGTGCCACTGCGCTGCGTTGCAGAGAGGTGGCCCAGGCCACGCCCCTTTTTACACCACTCTGCAACGCAGCTCTGTGGCGCTTACTGGAGGTAAGTGGTGGGCTAGTTGGACCCCAGGGACCCTCAGGATTGAAGAGGAATTAATTCCCCAACTTAAAACGCGCCACAGGGCGTGTTTGCACACATGTCACCTCAGGCCCCGCCCCCTCCCTTCACCACTGTGCAAACGCGCCCCGTGGCGCATTTTAAGTTGGGGGATTAAGTCCCCATGAATCCTGAGGGTACCTGGGGTCCAACTAGCCCACCAGGTACCTCCAGTAAGCGCCACAGAGCTGTGTTGCAGATAGGTGTAAAAAGGGGCGTGGCCTCTGAACACCTCTCTGCAACGCAGCTCCCTGGCGCATACTGCAGGTACCTGGTGGGCTAGTTGGCCCCCAGGGACCCTCAGTATTCAAGGGGAATTAATTCCCCAACTTTAAACGCACCAGGGGGCGCGTTTGCTGAGTGTTGCAGGGAGGGTGCGGGGCCTAGCCACGATGCCGGCTTTTAAAAAAAAAAAAATTAAGAAGGGGGGCTGTGTGGCCCCCCTTCTCTTGCCTTTTTTTGTGCCCTGGGGACCCCATCCCCCAGGGCCTGGTCCCCTTTAAAAAAAAAAAAATGTAAATGGGAGGGTGGCCTCATGGGCCCCCTCCCGTGGCCAATTCCGGCCCCGGGGACCCCATCCCCCGGGGCATGGCCACACAAATTGTTTTTTTATAGGAAGGGGGGGCTGCATGGCCCCCCTCCTAAGGCCTCTATTGGCCCCGGGGACCCCATCCCCTGGGCCCCACCTTTATTTAATAATTTTTTTGGGTGGGAGGGGGGCCGCATGGCCCCCCTCCCGGGCCACTTCTGGCCCCGGGGACCCCATCCCCCGGAGCCTGGACATCCTTTTTATTTTTTTTTATGAGGGGGCCGCGTGGCCCCCCTCCTCAGGCCACTTCTAGCCCCGGGGACCCCATCCCCGGGGCTGGCCCTCTTCGTTGGGGACCGTGGGGGGAGCCCCAATGCCCCCACGGTCCCGCCGGCTCCCCGCGTCCTGCGGGAGCCGGCATTGCTTTTCCACATGGGGAGCTGCTGACATGCAGCTCCCCTTGTGGAAAAGCAATCTGCTTTGCTTCATTGAAGCGAGAGCAGGTTTCCCTGCTTTCGCTTCAATGAAGCAGCAGTTTGCAATGACAGGGCGGGAGCCACGAGGCTCCCGCCCTCTCATTGCAAACAGCAGTGTCCCGGGGGTGGGCACCCCGGGACACTGCAGGAGCCGGCCCTGGGGGGTGGCGGTCCCCAGGGCCATCACAGGCTCCAGGAGGGGGGCCGCGCGGCCCCCCTCCCAACATTGGCAAAGCCCCGGGGAGGTGGCGGTCCCCGCAGCGTGTGGGGGGGCTGGAGCCCCCACACACAGGTTCTTTATTTTTTTTTAAAACAAGCCCCGGGGGGTGGCGGTCCCCGGGGCTGCGGGGGGGCCATGTGCCCCCCGCAAATATTTAAAAAAAGCCCCGGGGGTGGTGGTCCCTGGGGCTTGGGGGGCCTTGGAGGCCCCCCACCCATTTAAAATACAAGCCCCGGGGGGTGGCGGTCCCCGGGGCTGCGGGGGGCCATGTGCCCCCCGCAAATATGTAAAGAAAGCCCCGGGGGTGGCGGTCCCCGGGGCTGGGGGGCCCCCTTGGGCCCCCCATTCATAATATAAACATTGCCCCCAAGACTTGGCCCACCCGGGGGCTGAATAATAACGAAGCGCGTTTTTTTAGTTTCGCGGCCGGATTCGCGATCCGGCGCGCATTTTGGCGATTTTCTTTTTATTTTTTATGCTTTTTTGGGCACTGGGGGTCCTTGTGGGACCCCCTAAGCAGGCCTATGGGGTCAGGGTGTTTCTACCCTGCCCCCTTTTCTTGTTTTAGGCAATTGTTTTTCTGTTTTCTTGTGACTCGGTTCTACCGAGTCACAAGATGGCTGCCAACACTTCCTGGTTTGGAGTGTTGACAGCCAATTAGAATGAAGCTCGTGGTCGGGAGGGTGCGCGGATCCACTGTGCCAATAAATATCGAAACTTTTATTTTTGATTTTCTCAGCAACTACTGAACGGATTTACACCATTTAAGAAAAAGAGTTCTTTCTGAAACAAGGGCTACCTTTGTGCCAAATTTGGTGTAATTCCGTTCAGCAGTTCCAGCTGTAGCCGTGTCTAAAGTTTCCTATGGGAAATGCATTTTTCGACCTCTTTTTTTTATTTCTCAGGAACTACTGAACGGATTTACACCATTTAACAAAAAGGTCTCTTTCTGAAACAAGGGCTACCTTTTTGCCAAATTTGGTGTAATTCCTTTCAGCAGTTCGGGCTGTAGCCGTGTCTAAAGTTTCCTATGGAAATTAACATGGAGAAAACATGTTTTGGGACCGCCCTTTTTTCTCGGCCCCTGCTTGCCGAATCACCCCGAAACTTTCAAGACAGGAGCTGACCGGAGCGGGCTACGAGTTTTGAAAATGTTGCGAAGATTCGTCTACCGGCACCAAAGATATTGAGAAAACAAAAAATGAGTTTCCTATGGAAACTAGGTCCTAACTATAACTATCTACTGGCAACCGCCAGTAGATAATATATATATATATATATATATATATATATATATATATATATATATATATATATATATATATATATTCACTGAAAAAACCATAGGTTTTAGGGAAAGTTATAGTTAGTTGGACATTGCACTCGTACAAAACCCGTGAAATTCCCCTGTTATAGTTAGTTCAGCTAACTATAACTCGCGCCCCGCAATGCACTGCTGATGACGTCACATATTACATCACTCATGACATGGTCAGTGACATCACTGATGACATCACTGACATCATCCAGTGACTGTGTGTTTCTGTAAAGTTTAAATATGTTTAATATATATAGGGAAAGGCGTATTGAAGAATGAGTGGGTGTATAAGCATCTGAATGGATGATTTAGTAGGTGCGTGACTGAGTCTATAAGTGAGTGTTTAAATGTATCTTACTGGATGCATGGGTGAGTGACTAAACTGTGTGAATGTCTGTATCCGTCTGTCTGTTGTTGTGTAAGCAGCTGCATGGGTTTCTGACTAGCTAAATGAGTGTCTATATGGGTTATGGATTGGTTCTCTGAGTATCTATATGGGTGCCTCAGTGTTTGTGTGGGTGGGGTGTGTGCGACTCTGCATAGATGTGTGAGTGGGTGATTCACTGGGTGCATGGTTTCAACAGTGCGTCTGTGATGGACTGTATGGGTGGGTGAGTGTGTGTATGGGTGTGTTAGTGATTGAATGTATATCTCAGTGGTACATGTGTGAGTAACTACATATGTGAAAGGCAGTATATATGTGTGTTGGAGTATATAAATGGCTATAAGTGAGAGTGTGTGATTGTGAGAGTGGCTATATGGATGAGTGTGTGCTTGCATCAGTGATTGCATAGGAGCGTAAGAATGTGCTAGTATTTTTATGAATAAGTGAGCTGGTGTGTATAACTGTATAGGTGAGTAAATTGGAGTGTGATTAATTATTTGCATGACTGACTAGGTGTGTGAGTACCTCTATGGATGAGTTGCGTTGTGTGAGTGTTTATATAGGTGTATGAGTGCATATGATAGTCCTGTACTGAGTGACTGTAAGTATGAGTGACTGTACGGGTGAGTGATTAGATGTGTGTGTGTAGACCTAAGAATCAGTGAGTGGGTATGTACTTATTGGTATTGGAGTGTGTATGGTTTTGAGAATGGCAGTCTGTAATTTAGAGTGGGTGTATCAAAAGTTATATTAGGGTGTGAGAAGATGCATTAAATTCTCACATGGATGATGTCATCAGTGATGTCATTTGAGATGTCATCAGTGATGTCATCAGTGATGTCACTGACCATGTCATGAGTGATGTAATATGTGACGTCATCAGCAGTGCATTGCGGGGGCGCGAGTTATAGTTAGCTGAACTAACGATAACGGGGGAATTTCACGGGTTTTGTACGAGTGCAATGTCCAACTAACTATAACTTTCCATAAAACCTATGGTTTTTTCAGTGAATTTCAAAGGTTTTTTAAATGCTAAACTCTAACTATAACAGGCCTGAAACCTATGGTTTTTTCAGTGAATTTCAAAGGTTTTTAAAATGCTAATTCCTAACTATAACAAGCCTGAAACCTATGGTTTTTTCAGTGATTTTCAAAGGTTTTTTAAATGCTAATTCCTAACTATAACATGTCTGAAACCTATGGTTTTTTTCAGTGAATTTCAAAGGTTTTGTAAATGACAATTTTTAAATGTATTAATACTGATTTACTACATTTTTTTAAACTTTTTATTTTTAGATATTTTATTTTTTAAATTACATTGTAATTACATTATACATTACATTACAAAATATACTTTCTCAGAATGAATTACTTTAGTTTAAATACTTTGCAAATAGGCAATAGACTTTTAAGTACAGTAGTTACAGTTGTTGCAATGGGCAACACAATTTCAAACACAATGCAACATTGAGCTCAATGTGAATTTCTAGCTAAATGCAATTAGTTACTTTATGGATTACTTTTCTAACCACAGGACTGGATCCTAGATTCAGTCCTGGGACATCTCCTGTAAACAGTTGAGTAAAAGCGTTTTGGTTACAGTAGTGATTTTTAAGGAATATTATTGTATTTTAAAAGTTGACACTTAGAAACTTTTTCACATAGAATCACCAATGTTATCCTATGGGAGGAAATTCACTTAGCAGGTAAGTAGTGTTATCGTTACTTTTCTTACTCAGTGGTGGATCCTGGATCCAGCACTGGTGCATCTCCTGTAAACAGTTGAAAGAATGCGTTTAAGTCATACAGGCGATTTTTAAGGAATATTTGTAGTTTGTGAAAATCAACACTTTGAAACTTTTCTGCTGAAAACCAGACAATGGATTCCTACGGAAGGAAATATAAGTTACTGGTAAGTACGGTTAAAATTACTTTTCAGGATCAGTACTGGGCTGAAAGATGCAGCACTGAGGTCTCTCCTGATAACAGGTGAGTAAATCGGAATTCGTATTTTGGCTGATTTTAGAGGAATATTTGTATGTTTCAAAAATCGACACTTAGAAACTTTTTCAGCAAAAAGCAGGCAATGATATCCTATGGAAGGAAATTCAAGTTACTGGTAAGTACGGTTAAAATTACTTTTCAGGATCAGTACTGGGCTGAAAGATGCAGCACTGAGGTCTCTCCTGATAACAGGTGAGTAAATCGGAATTCGTATTTCGGCTGATTTTAGAGGAATATTATAAAGTTCCAAAACTCCACACTTAGAAGAATTTCCAAGTGAAACCAGTCAATGATATCCTATGGAAGGAAATTCAAGTTACTGGTAAGTACGGTTAAAATTACTTTTCAGGATCAGTACTGGGCTGAAAGATGCAGGACTGAGGTCTCTCCTGATAACAGGTGAGTAAATCGGAATTCGTAGTTCGGCTGAATTTAGAGGAATATTTGCACAATGGTGAAGGGAGGGGGCGGGGCCTGAGGTGACATCTGTGCAAACGCGCCCCGTGGCGTGTTTTAAGTTGGGGGATTAAGTCCCCTTGAATCATGAGGGTCCCTGGGGTCCAACTAGCCCACCCTGTACCTCCAGTATGCGCCAGGGAGCTGCGTTGCAGAGAGGTGTTCAGAGGCCACGCCCCTTTTGCACCTCTCTGCAACGCAGCTCTGTGGCGCTTTCTGGACGTACCTGGTGGGCTAGTTCGCCCCAGGGACCCTCAGGATTGAAGGGGATTTCATTCCCCATCTTAAAAATGCGCCACGGGGCCTGTTTGCACACATGTCACCTGAAGCCCCGCCCTCCCTTCACCACTGTGCAAACGTGCCCCGTGGCGCGTTTTAAGTTGGGGGATTAAGTCCCCTTGAATACTGAGGGTCCCTGGAGTCCAACTAGCCCACCATGTACCTCCAAAAAGCGCCACAGAGCTGAGTTGCAGAGAGGTGTAAAAGGGGCATGGCCTCTGTACACCTCTCTGCAACGCAGCCTCCTGGCGCATACCGGAGGTTCCTGGTGGGCTAGTTGGCCCCCAGGGACCCCAAGTATTCAAGGGGAATTACTTCCCTTCTTAAAACGCGCCAGGGGGCGCGTTTGCAGACTGCTGCAGGGAGGGCGCGGGCCTCGGCACGATACCGGTCTTTTTTTTTTTTTCTGCCCAGGGGTCCTTGTGGGACCCCTGAGCAGACCTAGGGGTCAGGGTGTTTCTACCCTGCCCCTTTTGTGCTTTGCGCACTTGTTTCTGTCCCTCGGTTCTACCGAGGATAAAATGGCTGCCAACACTTCCTGATTTGGAGTGTTGACAGCCACTTGACAGCCAATTAGCATGCAGCTCGTGATCGGGACGGTGCGCGCAGGGTGCGCTCAGGATACGCGGACCCTACTCGCCCATAGATATAAATGTGACTTTACTTTTGATTTTCTCAGGAACTACTGAACGGATTTACACCATTTAAGCAAAAGGCACGACACTGAACCAAGGCCTACCTCTTTGCCAAATTTGGTGTAATTCCGTTCAGCAGTTCGGGCTGTAGCTGCGACTAAAGGTTCCTATGGAAAAATGAATGGGGAAAACGCGTTTGGGACCCCCTTTTTTCTAGGCCCCCGCTGACGAATCAACCCGAGACTTTCAGGGTAGGAGCGGAGCCGAGCGCCCCAACAAGTTGGATGCTTTCGCGAAGATTCGTCAACCGGCGCAAGAGTTATTTCAAATAGAATGTCGCGGATTTCCTATGGATAATAGGTCCTAACTATAACTATCTACTGGCGACTGCCAGTAGATAATACATATACAACATACAAGAAGTTGACAAAAATAATATACTAAAGGCAATTGAATGCAGAGAATGTTTTCAAGAAAGAGTTAAATGAAAATAAAGTTCTTTCTACACCAAAACATATTATATAGAACAGAAGATAAGGCTATTGTCTTGTGGGGTAGGTTGAAGTTTAACAAATATATGTTATGTGACATAGGGAGACTTGTACAGGTTAAGCTAATTATAGTATTTTATTTGCTGTTCAATTACTTCACGAGGATATCGCCATACAAGGGGTGAAGGTTAAAACAACTAATGACAGGTACCCAGAAGATCAAGACAAGGCAGTCTCTTCTTATCTCTCCTCATCCCCTGTCCCTCCTTGGAGCATTTCTAGCCTCTAGGAATTGTCATTTGGAGATTGGAGAGGTTCTAGGAGGGGTGTTGGGATTTTAGTCAGCATTCTGCTTCCGTGAAAGTTTTGCGGTTCACTATACAGTACCCTGACATCAGGTCCAGAGTTGTACTGAAGAGTTGTGACTGAGGGTCCATTATTTATACCTGGTGCCCTCTTTGAAGTAGGAGAAGGTTCAGGAGGTTTCCACCCCCAGAGGTGTTTGAATTTTCCAGCCTCCCTGCCCTGGATCCAGATTGTCTGGGGTTACAAAAGACTAGTGACAAACCCTTTGTGAGTGTGCTTAGGCAGAGCCTTTGTGATGTGCAAGCATGGTAGGTGACAGCTCCTCCCCCTTATCAAGTCAGAGATGGCCCATCCTGCCAAAATCTATTTTCCCTTTGTCTCACTTTCTGGGAGCAATAAACAAAAACCAACTGCCAGGTACACCTAGTCATGTGACCCAGTCTACAGACAACAGACACCAAAAGGATGGGACAAGAAAATACCAACTTTCTAAAAGTAATTGGTTGGTAGATCGTGCACTCCTGTTATGTATATGTAACTTGATTTCAACCCAGATTTTGATCCGTGTGCTACACCTTTCTTGTGTTTGCCTAACACAGTAAAAAAATGTATGCAGGGCCAAAAGCCGACTGGCTTCTAGGACAAAGGTATGCACAACTTATAAATAATATATTGACGATTTTAAGCATATATACAATGATTGTTTGATATCTCTTTTTCATTTTCAAAAAAAATATAGCATGAAATCAGAAACACCCCTCTTACGACGACACCTAAACTAAATTTGTACCATAAATACTGACAGGATATCCCAGAGTAAATTCCGTTCTAACTGAAAATGTGATCACAACATCCCTATTTACTCCAAAGAATCACAATGTATCTCTTAGACCATAACCGTTGCCTTCATGACCATCACTGTGAATAAGGAAACAACCCATGAGACGCTGAGCAAACTACCAATGAGCAATCTCTGAAAAACTATTGAGTACTATCAATCTCATACCTGGAATCCGCCTATGTCCGGTATTCCTTCCCTGACAAAGCAACATAAAACAAATTCAGACCATTTAAAGGATTCTGGAATAATACCGATGGACAAAAAGAGGAGAGCATTTGTTCTTACCGATGTGAACGAATCGAGATTTCCCCATCGAGGAAATCCTTCCAGTGTACAACCGAAAGCGTTCGTTGATTTTAAAGTTTCCTGCGCCAAATTAGTCATGTGGTATAATTAGCAAATCGGCTAGGAAGTACTAGAGACTTACGGCCGCCATATTGGAGAGTGTTTCTATATATACTAACATGCGCTCCGAAACTTCAATGTGGACAGAAAACAAATAAGTGAAGAAATGAAAATGCGTAAAAATTCTACATGAAGAACAGATAAAGTACATGCAAAAAAGAGGAGCTATTTCTGCACCGAACTAATCTTTTGCTCATGATCAACAGATTTATTACTGAAAAACTCAGATCTTACGGCCGCTATGATCAACTGATTCCAATGTGAGAAGTAAACTGCTGACATCTAGTATGCGTGAAAAAAACACTCAGGGATATACCCAAACGATGGCTATTGCAGACGGATATTTCGCAATGCTTAACATAATTCCCGGAACAAACTGCAATACGGGTATCTAACTCGTGATCACTGTAAATTCGACTGCGAGATCTCCTTACTGACAGAGCAACCGACCAATGAAACACGATATCTACCCGGAGTTCGATTGTAGCAATGAGAATCTTCCTGTTGGCATCAAAAGAGTAGCCAGTTACTGTCACTAGTAACGTCCGGTGTGTATAGAGTCAAGTTTGTTCATCATATTAATGCCCCAACACAACATGCAGTTCTTTTCCATAGACATCTAGTTTTTTGTTCAAATCTTCAAGGAACTGTTGCCAATCGTCCTCTTCCATTCTACTAGATAGGTCTCGTCTCACAGTATCTGTTTCCTCCTCTAATTCATGAATGGTTTTCAAAAGTTCCTCAATTAATATCAAGATCAGATCCAATGAACATTTATTCAATATTGAGTACCATTTTTCCATAAATGCACGGTTGTGTTGTAATCGGCATAACATGGGTTTAATTGCCAGCCAGATATCGTGTTTCATTGGTCGGTTGCTCTGTCAGTAAGGAGATCTCGCAGTCGAATTTACAGTGATCACGAGTTAGATACGCGTAATGCAGCTTGTTCTGGGAATTATGTTAAGCATTGCAAAATATCCATCTGCAATAGCCATCGTTCGGGTATTTCCCTTAGTGTTTTTTCCACGCACACTAGATGTCAGCAGCTTACTTCTCACATTGGACTCAGTTGATCATGGCGGCCGTAAGATCTGAGTTTTTCAGGAATAAATCTGTTGATCATGAGCACAAGATTAGTTCGTGCAGAAATAGCTCCTCTTTTTGCATGTACTTCATCTGTTCTTCAAATAGAATTTTTACACATTTTCATTTCTTCACTTATTTGTTTTCTGTCCACATTGAAGTTTCGGAGCGCATGGTAGTATATATAGAAACACTCTCCAATATGGCGGCCGCAAGTCTCTAGTACTTCCTAGCCGATCAGCTAATTATACCACTTGACTAGTTTGGCGAAGGAAACTTTAAAAACAACTAACGCGGAAGGATTTCCACAATGGGGGAACCTCGATTCGTTCACATCGATAAGAACAAATGCTCTCCTTTTGTCGATCGGTGCAATTCCAGAATCCTTTAAATGGTCTGATTTTATTTTATGTTGCTTTGTCAGGAAGGAATACCGGACATAGGCGGATTCCAGGTATGAGATTGATAGTACTCCATAGTTTTTCAGAGATTGCTCATTGGTAGCTTGCTCAGTGTCTCATGGGTTGTTTCCTTATTCACAGTGATGGTCATGAAGGCAACAGTTATGGTCTAAGAGATACATTGTGATTCTTTGGAGTAAGTAGGGACGTTGTGATCACATTTTCAGTTAGAACAGAATTTACTCTGGGATATTCTGACTGTAATTATGGTACAAATTTAGTTTAGGTGTTGTTGTAAGAGGGGTGTTCCTGATTTTACGGAATGCGCATGCCATGGGAGTGGTGGTGATAGTTTTAACGTTCATGACAAAACACGACAGTGGTGACTCACGGACTTTTCTGAAATGCCTAAATACAGTTATGGTTGGTTACTAGATATATAATTACGTGAAATATTGAGATGTCCATCCACGAATGTACAAAAAATATGTTTTATTGTATTCTTCACATATGTGCCCCTGACAAAGGGACTTGTGTCCTGAAATGCATTGGGCCCAAGTGGATCACAACCAACAGAACAAACAATGTTGTTGCTTTTACTTTTTACGCATTGAATTATGGAACATGCAGTGAATATGCTTTGACTTAAGTGTACAGTTCACAAACATATGTGAAAAGTTGCATGCTATATTTTTGTTTGAAAATTAAAAAGAGATATCAAACAATTATTGTATATATGTCTTAAAATTGCCAATATATTATTTATAAGTTGTGCATACCTTTGTCTTAGAAGCCAGTCGGCTTTTGGCCCTACATACACAACTCTCTAAAAGTGGCATTTTCAGAATTGTGAATTACATTTCGACTTTACCATTAAAGAGGGCTTCAAATTGCAATTCTTTAGACATCAAATGCAACATTCTGGCCTGCTGCCAATTGAAAGTTATCACTTAATAAATGTAATAAGTTAGCGCAATGTTATACTATGGGAGAGGCCAGCCTTGCAGTATAATAAGCAAATATAAGAGTTTTTCACTACAAGGAAATGTAAGAGTTAAAAGTACATGTACAACTTTCGAAATACACTGCACCATGCCTAATGAGGCTTTATGGGAAGAGGTAGAAAAAACTACAAAATCAACATACAACCAGTATCTGTTTAAAGCATTAGCATTAACCAACTCTGTTGAGCTCTGGAACAAGAACCTCTCTTTTGAAACTTTTAAACATACGCTAAATAAAGTTGCAAAACTTCCTTCGTTACTACTTGATAAGAACAGCTTTAGCCTTAGATCACATAGCTGGATGGTGATCAAAAATGATAAAACCTTGCAACCGGCAGCCTACCTAGTCCTCACTTTTTCAACAAGAATAAAAAAACACCTGATGGCAATCCGTATGGTCAGCTACCATCACTTGCCGACCAACCATCTTGGAAGCATAGCGGGTCCATAGTATGTAGACTTTGTGGTGGAACCAAAGAGTACTTTACTCATCTAATCTGCATTTGTCCAAGTTTAGAGAAAGCACGCGTCACATTATTGAAAAAAGCCTTTGTGGCAAAAAGGACCAGGACATGTAGAGCAGCAATTATATAAACCTTGGGCCCGTCAGATTCACAATTGAATTGCAAACTGATAAAATATTTAAAATTACATGATCTCATGGTAAGATTAACACATCAGGAAATACTTTAAAGAAAGGTGAAGAACCACTCCAGAACAAAGGACAACAACAAAGGCATTCTGGACTATAAGAACATTTACTGTATAAATAACCATAGCAGCAGGATTTCGAGGGCTCTTGTCAAGAATATAGAACTGCCCTTAGGCACAGGTTAATACGCCATAATTCTAAGCCAACCTCCTATGTATCAGGCTTGTTTGCAAATTTTGCATTGATCTTAGAAGATAGCTGGCTGTACTATGTTTTGCAATAATTTTAAAACGTTGTTTTATACAGAGGTGTTATTAAGTATTAATTGTACTATGCATAATCGTGCACAGATTGTTAAGGTTTTAATTAACTAAACAATACATTTACTTATTTACTTACTTACTATGGGCTAGTTAGGGCCTATCCTAGTGGCCTATCCTATAGGCTACAGGTTGGTCTAGCATGCTCTGAAGCATCAGTCTGCACAATGAACTCCTTGTTGAAATTAGGAGCCTTGAGTTCAGGTGCTGCACAGATGGCTTACTTAAGGGTGTCAAAGTCTTTCTTAAAGGCCTCTTTCCAGATCAGCTTTTTGGACTGCTTCTTCAACTCAGTTAAGGGGCAACAAGGGTGCCATAACCTTAAACAAACCTCCTGTAATATCATGTGAGGCCAAAGAAGGCACTCACCTTAGTCTGTGTTTTGGGGAGTTGCCAGGCTAGTATAGTTTCAGTCTTCACCTGGGGGCTTGCACCTTGCCACTGCCCACCATGAGGCCCAGATACACCATGGTACCCTGCCCTAACTGGCACTTACTGGCTTTAATAGTCAGGCCTGCCTGCTGCAGGGCTGAAGCACCTCTTGGCGGTGGTACAGGTGGTCCTCCCAGCTGGAACTGGAGACACCTATGTCTTCTAGGTAGGCGCCTCCGAGTGCCTCTTCCTAGCCTGGACACCATTCGCCAACCTTGGAAAGGTGGCAGGGGTATTCTTTAAGTCAAAAGACATCACCCTGAACTAGAAGTGGCCATCTGGTCGAGAATGCTCTATATTCACCCCTCAGTCAGATCAATCTGCCAGTACCCTGATGTGAGATCAAAGGTACTAAGGAACTTGGCAGCCCCCAGCCTGTCAATGAGCTCATCAGCTCAGGGGATAGGGTGTATATCAGTCTTAGTGATGGAATTGAGGGGCATATTAGCAAGACCCACGTTAAAATTATCGCTGTTTTAGCGGCAGGAAACTGCCGCTAAAACGGCGATAATGGGCTTGCTAATATGCGTTATAGAATTCCAATAGAAGCCCAGGTTAGATGTGCAGGACATCTAACCTGGGCTTCTATTGGAATTCTATAATGCATATTAGCAAGCCCATTATCGCCGTTTTAGCGGCAGTTTCCTGTTGCTAAAACGGCGATAATTTTATCGCCGGTCTTGCTAATATGCCCCCAAGTCTTCAGTAGTCCACACAGAACCTGAGTCTGTGGTAGCGCCCAGTGGAGGAGCCTTAGGAGTCAGAACAACTGGGCTGGACTGGAAACTGTTGGAAGGGCTCAGTCACCCCTATCAAAGCATCTTGGATACTTCCTCCTTGATACTGGCCCTTACCTTGTTCAACAACCTGTAAATTTTGTTTTTAACAAGCATACTGTCTTGAGTATCTATGTCATGGGTACTCAAGTGTGTGAGCCCAGGAGTTAGGGAGAACAGAGTAGAAAACTGCCCCAGTAACTGGTGACAGTCACTCTGCTTTTCTGGGTTCAGACGTTAACACCCTCTACTGACCCATCATGTTTCTTGGAAGACAGGAGATCAGGGATAGGTTCACTCTCCTCTTCCACTCCGTCTTCTGTCACCAAGGATATGGTAACTTCAGAAGTCTCAAAGTGGGGTTTGAGGCGGTTGACGAGGAGCACCCTTAAGGGGTTTCTAGGGGGTTTTGAAGCCCACCAGATAGGTGGCAACTCCCTTCTGTTACTTTACTTCATATGGGCCTGTACAACGATCTTGGAGGGCTCTTGATTCTACAGGCTCCATGACCCACATCTTCTCGCCAGGCTCAAACTCTACCAGAGTGGCATTCTTGTCATACCACAGTTTCATTACTTCTTGACTGGCCTCAAGATTGTCTCTAGACATTTTCCAAAAGCTTTACATCTGGTTATTTAGACCCAGCATGTAGCTGACTACATCCTGAGGGGGGGTTTCCTGGGAGTTTGCTCCCACCCCTCTCTCATAAGGCTGAGAGGTCCCCTAACAGGGTGTCCATAGAGAAGCTCAAGTGGGATAAACCCAACCCACTTTTGTGGCACCTTCCTGTAGGTGAATGGTAGGCATGGCAAGAGGATGTCCCATTTAGCCTTATGGACTCAGGTCCATTAGCATGCCTTTTTTCAGGATCTTGCTGAATCTCTCAAGCCTGTTGGTTTGAGGGTGGCAAGGTGTGGAGAACTTGTAGGTTACTTCACACTCATCCCACATGGACTTCATGTACATGGACAAGAAGTTAGTGCCTCCGTCAGACACTACTTCATTGGCATAAAAATCCACACAAGGGCCCTAGCCAATGCAGGTGCAGTCACCAACCTCAGAGGGATGGCCTCTGGGTACCGTGTGGTGTGGTCCACCAAGACCAGGAGGAACATGTTGCCTAAGGCTATCTTGGGGTCCAAGGCACCAGCAATGTTGATGCGCACCCTTTCAAAGGGAGTGCCAATGACAGGCAATAGATCCAGGGGAGCTTTCAGCTTCTTCCCTGCTTTCTTGCCTGCTTGGCAAGTGGTGCAAGACCTACAGACTGTATATGGGACTGTCTTCACCCGGAGCCAGTAGAAGTGGGGGTAAAGTTTGGGAAAGATCTTGTCCTGCCCAGATGCCCTGCCAGGAGTATATCTTGAGCCAACCCCTGTAGGAAGGCCCTTTAACACTGTAGGCCCCCCAGCATATGGACTGCCCCAGGTCCAGGAACCTTAGGCTCTCTGTAGAGGAGATGATCTCCAGAGGTATCAACTGCTGCCTGGACTTCAGCTTGCCACCTGAAGCCCTCTAGAGCTGGGCACCCTTTCTGTGCCTTGCAGAATTCCTCCCTGTTGGGCACACCCTTAACTTGCCATCCAGCAAGCTCAGGCAGATCTCCCTGGTAGTCTCGGGGGTGGATTACACATGTGCCCCACTAACCTGGACCCCAGGAACTTCAGGGGTTAGTTTCAGACACCCCTTGAGCTTCCACTTGTGGGCAGTTGCCTGAGCCACTTTTCCTAGCTCCAGGCTTCCTTGACTCCCCTCTGCAGCAGCATGGACCTTGTGGTCATACAGACCCATCAGGCAAGCCTAACATCTCCAGGTGTGACCTGAGCTCTACCTCCTTCCAGACAGTGTGCAGGCATGTGAGGGCTCGCAGCTACTTTTAGAGAACCTAGGACCCCCTACCGCCCAAAGAAAACCAGAACCACTTGGTAGTGGCTCTCATGGTTGCCTGCGACTATGATCTGGTGTAACATATTAGGGAGGACCTGTTCTGAGGACACCATACGACCCCTCACAGTAGTCATACTAGCTCCTATGTCTTTCAGAGCCTACAACTTGTGCCCATTGAAGTTGACCGGCTACCTGTATTTTGAAGTGTTTGAGCATATGGGCTTTTGGCACCATCTCTCTATCCCCTAGGGGCACTAAGGTAACCTCTGCTCTCTCCCCATGATAACTGGGACCACCTCCTCCCCATGCGCTTCACTGGCCAACCCAGGTGTCTGCCTACTGATGGGGAGCTGTGCCCTCTTGGAACATCTGGTGCGTACCTTGGAGTGCCATTATGTAGCACTCAGTACTCTGGGGGTTGAACCTCACTGTCTGTCAAATAACCCCTTCCTTTTAGGCTCAGACTGGTACTGGTTATGGGGATTATTTGGGGGGCCTTTAGAGAACTACTTATTTTTTAGTTTTTCTCCCCCTCTTTCTTCTGGTAAGACCCCTGACCACCCTTCTGGTGATCCCCTCAGCTACCTTTTTGGACACTCATCCATCCATTCAGTGCCATGCTAACTTAATCAAGAAAAATCCATCCAAGACTGGTTCTGCATCTTTTGGCTATCCCTGAACCTAATGCGATTCATCTCTGGGGTGAGTCCAAACTTGGTGACAAGGATGGTTTTCATTGGGTGGACTTTATCTGGTCCCCTGCTTCTAGCATAAGCGAGGTATCCCTCCCCACTGGAGGCATGTGTTTCCAGAGTGATGTTTCCCAAAACATCACTGGGACACTGTGCATCTTAAGGACCACCTCATAGGCAGAATATCACTTGTCTATGTCATCACCTACCACAAAGATGAGCACCAGAGTTTTAGGTATGCAAACTTTCTTGTCCCCCTCAGACACTGTGGATATGCTGCAATCATTATTGCTGGACTCTGCTTGCTTAGGTCTTGTGTCAAGCTCTTTGAGGATTCTTTCATGAGCCAGGCGCACTAAGGCCAGTTTCTCCTCCATGGCAAGTTTCTTTTGGCCATCTCAGCTGAAACCCCCTCTCTGCCTTCCAGTCTGTCAGCTCCTCTGGGGACAGGCCTTGTGAAGACACACTCTGTGCTCTGACAGGAAGCTCCAGTTCAGGAGACAAGTCATCACCCTCCCCTGAGTGCTGCATCTCAGGGCTTGTATCCAGGCCCTTTCCTCCAAACCATCCTCCTCATTCCCATCATTTGTAGTTGCCATTACTTGGTGATCCTGAACCCAGGCCCTCATGGCCTTCTGGAGTTCCAGTTTCCTGGTATTCCTCTTGACTGGAAGCCTCCTCTCCTTACAGAACTCCTTGAGCTCAGCCACAGGGTAGACATTCATTCTAGCAAGCTCAAACTCCATTCTTGCAGATATGGTCACAGGCACAGACAGTCAGGTAAAATGAGGGTAAATTTGAAATAAGCAAAAGAGCCAATCACGGAGAATTTAAAAACTGGAATTGGAATCAAATTATTTATCTAGGTTTTTTTGTGAAACACAAAATCACTGTATGGCACTGCACAGACACAAGTCCTAATCCCACCGCTGCCATCAATTTAGGAAATTGGATTACAGGCTGAGAGGGTGAACCCCTACTCAAGCAGCAACCACAATCTCTGTCAGGGTGAGACACAAACAAACCCCAATTAATATGTGCTCTACCCTATAGTAGCTAGGCACAAAGGCATTCAGGGTTAACTTACAGGCAATGTGTAAAGTATTTATGTAGCACTTCAAACAGTAATAAAGTGAAAACACAATACATGAAAATCCCACACCAATTTTGAAAGATAGAGTAAACTTTAATAAATTATTTGAGACCAAAACAACAAAAATCTATTCAGTAGAACAGGAGATATGCAATTTTAAAGAATTAAGTGAATATAGTGCCTAGAAGCACAAAGCTCCAACTGTGGTTATCTGGTCACGTTGGACAGGAACAAAGTCACAAGTTCATGCTGACCGTGATGGAGCATAGGACGGATACAGGGACCAAGTTAAGTCCGCCTAAAAAGGACCTTAAATCCTAGTTTGCAGAGCGTCACAAGATCCAGCATTGAGAATGTGTAGCACAGCTGTGGTTCTGAGGGGCTGACGCCTTGCAATGCAAATTTCTGCGTCGTAGATGCAATGTCCATGGGCGGTCCTGAAGAAGCTGAGGGGCTGCGATGCGGAGTCTTGCATTGTTGTAGAGGATACTGTCAATGAGGGACTTGGGATGTGAAGACACGCTTCGTGCAGCGGATGTGAGGTGTGATGCAAGGTGCTGCGTTGGGAATGCATTGCACCGCAACAGTTCTGAAGCGGCTGTGAGGAGATATGTTGCACTGCATCGGTTCTGCTCACAGGACCACAGCTGGGATGGCAGGGCACCTTCAGGCCCACTTCCAAGGTTTCAATACTGGGGTGCAAGACTCACACCAGAGAGATTCCAGGTCAATCAATCAATCAAGCAATATTTATATAGCACAGCTAATCACGCCGGGGGATATCCAGGTGCTGCGTTGCAGGTATCAGTTGAAGAGCCAGGTCTTGAGTCCTTTCCTGAAGTGGTTCAATGAGGGTGAAGTATGGAAGTGGAGTGGGAGGGAGTTCCAGGCATTGGCAGTGAGGTGGAAGAAGGATCTACCTCCAGAGTGGCTATGCAGGATACAAGGTGTCTGAGCGAGTGCGAGGTGTGCAAAGTAGAGGTTTCTGGTGGGTTCGTGGAAGGTCAAGCATGGTTCATGTAGTCTGGTCCTTGGTTGTGGAGGGCTTTGTAGACATGGGCCAGGAGCTTGAACTGGCTTCTCTTCTGGACGGGGAGCCAGTGGAGGTCTTTCAGGTGCTTGGTAATGTGTGTGCTCTTGGGCAGGTTGAGCATCATTCTGGCTGATGCATTCTGAATTCTCTGGAGTCTTTGTTTGCATGAGTTCAGTGGATGTGTTGGCTTAGAGTGCAGTGCTGTAGTCGAACCGGCTGGTGACAAGGGCCTGTGTCACAGTCTTTCTTGTGCTGATGGGGAGCCAGTTGAGGATTTTGCGGAGCGTGCAGGCAGTATGGAAGCAGGCTAAGGTGATGGCGTTGACCTGCTGTTTCATCGAGAGTTAGCTGTCCAGTATGATGCTGAGGTTGCGGGAGCAGTCTTTCGGTGTGGGGGTAGGTCTGAGCTCTGCTGGCCACCAGGAGTCGTTCCAGAGGCCGGTGTCTGTTGAAGGTCAGAACTTCCGTTTTGTCGGTGTTAAGTTTCAGGCAGTTGTCTTTCAACCATCTTGTGTCATTCTTCACCAACCTCCTCGAACCAGGTGCTGAGTTGAAGATGATTGGATCCTTTTCTGTCCCTGAGGCTCTGATTATGAGCCCAGTCAACTAGCCTTTGGAGTCACTCTGGTGATCCTGGGATCAAGATGCAGGTCCAGTCCTTCTTAGTTATGCAGCAGGGCAGCAGGGCAACAGAGTAGCAGTCCTTCTGTCAGAGCAGCAAAGCAGTACTTAGTCTTCCACAGGTTCGGAGGTGTGCTAAACAGCTGGGTCTGGAGGTCCATTATTTATACCTGGTGCCCACTTTAAAGTAAGAAAAGGTTCTGGAGGTTTCCACCTCAAGAGGTGTTTGGAATTTCCTGGTTCCCTGCCCTGGCTCCAGCTTGTCCGGGGTCACAAAAGACTAGTAACAAACCCTTTGTGAGTGTGCTTAGGCAGAGCCTTTGTGATGTACATGTGTGGTAGGTGGCATCTCTTCCTCCTCAAAAGAGATGGCTCATCCTGCCAAAACCTATTTCCCCTTTGTCTCACTGCTTGGAAGCAATACACAAAGACCAACTGCTAGCTGCACCTAGTCATGTGATTCCAGATACTGGCACCAAAAGGTCGGGACAAGAAAATGCCAGCTCTCTAAAAGTGGCATTTTCAGAATTGTAACTTCAAATTCAACTTTACCATTTAAGATGACTTTAAATTTCAGTTCTTTAGACACCAAGCTCAATATTCCTACCTGCTCCCATTTGAAAGTCATCACTTATTTAATGTAATACGTTAAACCAATGTTATCCTATGGGAGAGAGAGACCTTGCAGTGGTGAAAAACAAATTTGAGAGTTTTTTACTCTCAGGACATGTAAGAGTTATATGTACATTCCACCTTTCTAAGTAATCTACACCCTGCCCTATGGGCTGTTTCGGGCCGACCCTAGGGGTGACATATGTAGTAAAAAGCGAGGTTTAGGCCTGGCAAAAGGTTTATTTTGCTGGGTTGAGATGGCAGTTTAAAACTGCACACACGGCTGCAATGGCAGGCCTCAAACAAGTTTAAAGGCTACTTAAGTGGGTGGCACAATGACGTTTTGCAAGTTCTATGTGTGCTAATGCAGCAACCATAGAATTTGAAAAATGCCATTTCTGATTCTGTATGTGCAGAAAGGAACCCTTCCTGCACATAAACAATCTCCCCACTGAAGGAAGTGACCCGATTCGGGTCACCCGGGTCATTGATGGCTACCTCTCGGCCTTCCACTATAATGAAGAGTCGGTCAGACAGTAGAGAATACAAACCAATAATCGTTTATTAGTATACACCCAGAGCGGAGCCCAATCTTATACATTGCATACTCGGGCTAAAGCACGCCCGTAGTGGAATTTTCCACACTGAACCAACTAGACAGTGAAATACAAAAAAAAGTTACGTTTCGATCCTCATATCGTGCATTATCTCAGAAGATCAAGGTTGTTTCTCCCTGCACCCGCCACTGAACAAGTGGGAGAGGACCTTTATCTAGTGGAAAGGTGTGGGGCATGTAGGAAAGTAGGATCTGCTTCTTATGGTTACCCCCACTTTTTGCTTTTGGCACCTACTGTTTTGACTAGTCTGGCTGGGATCCTGCTATTCAGGATCCCAGCCTATCTGCTTTCTCCCTTAAATTGCAACATATGTACTTTGGTACACTCCAGATTGGATACTGGGGTGCCCTTATAAGTCCCTAGTATATGGTACCCATGTACCCAGGGCATAGGGCCCCCAGAGGCCTCCCCTGGGCTGAAGCATGTATTATGCCACCCATGAGAGGCCATGCAAAATGGAACTCTAGGTCTGCTACAGCAGCCTGTGTTAGTTGGTGATTGCACCACTTACTTAAGATATAGGTTCACTATATCTTTATATATCCCCACACTTAAAACCTTATAAGTCACCCCTATAGCAGGCCTTACCAATCCTGAAGGCAGGGTGCTGGGTTTTACGTGAGAGGGTGCTCCTGCATGAGCAGGGCCCTTCTGCAGTCTTCGGAGACCATTCTCCCGGGCTGTACGTGATACTACCAGACATATAGGTAGAGGTGCATTATAACCTCCCGGTAAATGCTATCTCGAAAACGACCGCAACGAAGTATGTCGTGTTTGGTGTCACCACGATTCCTCCCCTCAGAACCGAGGTTCTGGGGGTACCTAAGTCTACCGGTACCAACTTTCTTGAGCCTTACAGCACAAAATGGATGCTGCCAGCCACATACACGAGGCTGCCCTCCTGCTGCTGAGCTTCGCTCGAGCAGGGGAAGGCAGCACAATAGGCATCCTGTCTCAGGGAGGTGTTACCACCTCCCAGACAGGATTTAGTGTATTGGGGCTGGGTGGGTGCACTGTCTCAGTGCCAGAAAGTCTGCACGAGGGGCACACTTGGTGTCCCTGTGCATAGTCCAGTTCAAAACCGGTTCTGGGGGCACTCAGCTCCAGCTCTGGCGCGAAACTGGACAAAGGACATGGGTGTAGCCACCCCCTTGTCCTGTCCCTCCCCTAGGAGGGTCCCTAGAATCTGTCCAACCCTTTCCCGTGGGTATAAAATGGGTTACCTGGCTACAGGACATTAGATTTACGTGGACAAGATTCTTCAAGAAGATACCACTACACTTCGACCGTCTGGACACGCTAGACTTCGCTGGACCTCCCTTGGGCTCGACTTCGTCTTCCCTTGCCGTCCCCAGTCTTGCCACTGTCCGTGATCCATACAGGCTCCATGCAGGACCCTGTGGAACTCCAAGACAACAGAAGAATGTCCCTTGGAGTGAAGGAGTCCTTCCCCTGCAAACGCAGGCACCATAACGCATCTGACCAGTTTGCTGACCCTGAGCTCCTGCAGACTCTGAAGGCTCCAGCAACACAGAAGGTGGGTTTCTGAAGGTCTCTGAGGTTGAGCTGCCCTCTCACTGAGTTTGAGGTGGATATCCCTCATGGGGATTGTATACATGTACCCCTGTGCACCGCGTCCATTTGCAGCAGCACATGCTTGTTGTCGTGCAACAATTCCGTGCATTAGGCCATTTGTAGCCCTGACCCCAGCGCACCTTTTCTGAGAAGGACTCCGGCATCCTTGCACTCTGTACTCTGCTAGCTGGTATCCTGTGAAACTGCCTGAGGTCCCCTTGCGACTCCTGTGCCTTTGGCCTGTGGGTCCACTTGAGGGTCAACTTGTTTTCTTTGGGCTCCCCTGATTGCTCCAGGCCTGCCCTGACTCCCCTTGCTGTGGTGAGTCTCCTGGTCCTTGCTGGGCCAGATCGACACCGAATTTGACCATCTCCGTTGTTGCTGTTGCCAAGGCTTGATTGGTGCTCCGGCTGGACACCGACCCCTCAGCACTCGACATCCTTCATGGGACAGCTCGCCTCCAGCTCCTGGTTGTCCTAGACATCTCCGGGTCCTCGCATCTGAAGAGTCAAGATCAACGTCAACACACCTGAAGCACCCGACATCGGTGGGCATTCGTCTACCGAGCCCCTGGTCACTCCAAAGTGACCCAGACTCTGTCCCCTCTGCTTTCAGGTTCTTCTCATCTAGAATCCATGTTTGGATTCCACCGGACACTTTTCCTTCTTCCAGCAGCAGCATTACTTTGTCGACATCCATAGAAAATGACGAGGGTTTCCGACGCCACTTCGCACCTATGCACCCGGCTCCTCTGCGATAGGTAACTCTGATACAAAGATATCCACGGACGGGGTGGCTCTCCAAACCCTTAAGTTCCAAGGGCTGTCTTCGTAATCTGCTGGGAAGGGTCCTTAATCTCTAATTTTCCAACCACGACTTTCCCATTGAATTGTACGGAGCACGCGGTCGTGTTCCCACACTGCACCCGTCCTCCATGGGGTCCCTGTTTACTCACCTTGGGTGGTACCTTGGGGTCCCAGCAATTCTACACCTTCTAGACTAGGTCTAGTCCTGAGTCGTGGTTCTTATACCACATACTTAGTATATGGTTTGGTCTCCCCCGGGAGCCCACTGTGTATTGTGCTACTTACGCTTGATTCTTTGCAACTGTATTATTTGATTTGTGTTCTATCCTCGGGTAGAGGATACTAGAGAGTGTTATATATAATAAATACATATTTTTATAACTACTGTGTGGTTTCCCTTTCATTTAACCAATACTAAAAGGTTGCATTCTGGTAAAACAAGGTGCTTAACATTCCTTCAAGACTTAGCCTGAAGGCTGCTCTCCATAGCTACCAATAGGATAGCTTTCAATAAAGGTTATCTTTGACCTAATCACCATAAGGGTTGTTTGGACTGGTACAAGGTGCTCACTTTAATTAGTGGACAGCATATACCAGGCCAACTTCTCACAGGGCACATGAACAGTGTATTCATTAACGAGGAAAGTTTCATCATTCTGGGAAACGAAACCTAACGGGAGCCTTTTCTAAGAAATGAGCAAAGGTCAGTTTCACTCTTGCACCTAAAATGGCGGCTAGACACAAAATGGTGCCGCGAATGCTAACTTACATAAAGCAATGCATAAGCATGAATTTTTCCATCCTAACAGACCCTCCTTTTCGCATAAGCTAACCATTTTGGCTGAATAAAAGCAAAAAGGCATATTTTTCAGCAAATCATGAATAAATTATTTTAGGAGCATTCCATATATTCTTCTTCTGGAAGGGGAGCAGTAAGGAGGGAAGAAGTCTCGAAAATACCTTCATCTATTTGCATGAGGTCCTCTACTTCGTTTTGAATCATAATAGTTGCATTAGTATCATGAATCGATATTTTCTTAGGAGTGAGAACATTAATACAATAGGAGCAACAAAAGGGAAGGCACTGAATAAGGGCACAGCAGAGCACCAAAATCACAATCAGGTAAATCACTTTTTCGAGGCCCCAGCTACCAAAAAGAGACCAATCCCAATTTCCACTTTTCATTCTCTTGACATTCTCAATAATGTCTAGAATATGCTGGGTAATATTCTTTTCCATATTCTCGATGCCGACTATGCACTGGTCGCCTACTATAGCGCACACTCCTCCACTCTTAGCTAAGATGAAGTCAACTGAATATCTAGTCTGCTCAGAATATATTCGCATGCTCTCAAATTGGGTGGTGATATCACGCGAAGCTGCTACTGTAGAGTTAGACAATATTTGCAACTTGCATCCAAAATATTCTCGGGCTTTCTCACCCCTGGAAATGGATGTCATTTGCAAAGTAACAAGGGAGGACAGAATGTATCCGAAAGTGACCCCATTACTATAATTATTGATCTCTATGTCGGTGACTCCCTCACAGAATTCCTTCGTCAGTGTCCTTTTCACCCAGCGGACATTAGGCTTGGGGTTGACATGTTTGCAAGGCACACCTAAAGGTAACATCATTCCTAGAGCCACATCGTCTGTTCCATTTAGGACATTAGAGTATGTACCATTGGACAAAAATAAAATCCAGGGTGTGCATAAATTGGTCCATCATAATCCACAGCAGAGTATCTAGAATTCATACCAAAGCTATCAGGATCTTTTTCATTCACTAAAGGGATCGTACGTTTATACAGCACTGTGCCTGAACAGTTCACATACAAATCTGTGTCTGTACTATTCACAATGGGACAGCAAGCAGGATAGTAACCATCACATCCCTATAATGCCAACCTACTAAAGTAATATTCTGTTCCTCCATGAAGTAATTATAGCAGTATGTATCATTAGCGCATCCGGGATAACCCATTCCCCATGGCTTTCTATGATATAAGCAAGGTCGTTGATAAGCAAAACTAAAAACTCCGGAAACATCTGTAAAATCTGGGGGTTGAGTATAAGTATATTCACAAGGGACAATGGATAGGCAGTCCATAAAGTAGTGACTGAATCAGTAGGATAGCAAGCTGTTCCTTCACCAAAGAACCTTAAATGTGTGTCTAAAAATACATTATTTGGGACTGACCTTTTATTTCTAGTCAAAGAGATGACTTTAACTCTTTCTGGCAAAACCACATTTTGATCATTCTCCAAAACCCATGTCAACCCACATAGTATCAAAAGCAATAGAACCACAAAAGTGACACATAATATTTTCTTTTGAGTGTCCACGCCATAGTGGGCCGAATAACAAGAAAAACGGGCTGCTCCTTGTCAGCCATCCATCTACCAAAGGAATGTATATGAGATGATAAAAGGGCAAAAAAGAAGATGCAAACGAAATAAATATATATGTGTGTTCCCAGTGTCAGTCTGAGCCTCACTGGTACAGGCTCCTATTGTTCATCAAACGTTGGAGCTCTTGAGCACCGGTGGTGGAGCTTGCTCTGTCCTAAGCTCGGGTTCCCACATCGACCAGGATAATGTACCCCCAAGGGGATACCTTTGATCTATCCTGTCCAATGTTCAAACAGTGCACAAAACTCATATCACCCTAAACTAACTCCGTTGGTACTATAGCAAAGTACACCTAACTTACATAGTCTATCCCTGACTAATCTGACTTCTCCTTTGGTGTACTGTTCCTCAGCAGAGGGCGCAGATTATACCTGGTGACTCCAGGCACAGAGGGATCAGTGAAAAGGGGCTTCTGGATAGCTGGTATTTCCGGTGGAAAAGCCTCGTTCAGGACGTCGTCGTTCTACTTGTCACTTTGCGTCCATGTAAGGACAGCTTCGCTAAACGGAACAAAACGAGGTATCTGCTCACACTCCTGGTCAGCTACCCCCTCCTTGACCCACTGGTCATAGGGTAATGGCAGGGGCACCCTCCTACAGTGCAATACATGAATCCAGTTCTTACGACCAGAAACTTTGATGGCAGTGCGGGTTGCCAGCAAGACTTGGAGTGGCCCCTTCCAGCGCGGCTCCAAACTCTTCTTCCGCTGAAAATTCTTTACGAGGACAAAGTCGTTGGGCTGAATGCAGTGTCCGGCCATCTCTGGTGCAGCTGGCAGGGTATCCCGGACCTCTTGGTGAATAGAACGCAAACTTTCAGGTAACAGGCCAAGGTAATCTGTCAACAATGGGTACTCAATATCTGAGAACCACCGAGGGCGTGGGACGCCCCAGACATTTGCCGGGCGTCCAAACATGACCTCGTACGGTGACAATCCTGTCCTAGAATGTACTGTAGTTCTTGTCGACAAAAGTGCTAATTGTAAAGCATCTGGCCACTGTAACCCCGTTGTCTCCTGAATCTTTGCCAATTTCAGTTTGTGAGTACCATTGTACTTCACAACCAAACCTGCTGGCTGTGGGTGATTGGCAGCAGGAAACTTCTGCTTGATACCCAAACCATCACAAATCAATTGAATTACTTTGGCATTAAAATGACTTCCGTTATCACTCCAAATCAAATGGGGAAAGCCGAAACGAGGAAAGAGCTCCTTTAGGAGTACATTTGCAGTCGTAACGGTCGGCTTGTCTTCAGTGGGATAAGCCTCGACCCATTTACTGAATGCACAAACAACCACCAGAACAAACTTCAAATTATTTCACCTATCCAATTCAATGTAGTCCATCTGAAGGACCTCAAAAGGGAAAGTGGGTGGTGTAAAATTACCAGGTGGTGTAGGGGTACCCTTTCCAGGATTGTGCATCATGCACACCATGCAGTACTTCACTAAGTGTGCAGCTGTTTTTGATATATTATCATTCTGCCATAAGGGGTCTAACAACTTGCAAATACCCTTAGCACTAATATGGGCTGGGCCATGAGCCATCGTAACTACAGGGAGAACATATGCATCTGGCAACATCCATCTCTGCTTCCCTGACTTCTCAATCCAACATCCCTCATCATTCAATTGTGCTGTACTTTCTTGCCACATTGCTAATTCCTCTATCGTGGCCTCACTTTGCATCTCTTTCACATTCTCAAGTGCATCCTCAAACATGGTAACTTCAGGCACCCACCTAGCGGGACCCGCTACAAACATTCTTTTCATCTTAGTCCGGGCAGTTTCCTTAGCTGTCTGATCTGCAAAAGCATTTCCCCTACCTACATCATCAGTGACTTTTCGGTGGGCACTACACTTTACTATAGCCAATTCCTTAGGGAGTGTCAAAGCAGACAAAAGCCTCAATATAAGGTGCCCATGTTGGATCCCAGTACCATGCGAAGTAAGAAACCCTCTCTCAGCCCAGAGTCGCACAAAGTTATGGGCGACTCCAAAGGCATACTGGCTGTCAGTATAAATTGACAACCAGTCCCTCACTCAATTCGCAAGCTCGTATTAAGGCAACAAGCTCAGCAGCTTGGGCCGACTGATAGGGAACTCGTGATGTCTCAACTACTGTACGCAGCGTGGTGACAGCATAAGCAGCAGTTGTAGTGCCATCTGGTAATTTAAAACAAGAGCCATCTTCATATAGTTCCCCTTGTGGGTCAGATAAGGGAACATCAGTCAAGTCTACCCGTCCTTTCGTCTCTTCTTCCATCCGGAAGATACAGTCATGTTTATCAATCTCATCATTCTCAGAAGGGAGGGGCAGTAACGTGGCTGGATTCAGAGTGGCACATCTTTTGATCGTGATGTGTTTTGCAAACAATGTTAATTCATAGCCAGTTAGACGTGCACTGGTGAGGTGCTGTGTCTTTGTCTTATTTAAAAGTGTATCCACAGCATGGGGTACCATGACTGTGAGGTCAGTATCAAGTACGAGTCTAGCCGATTGTCTTATTGAGATGGTCACAGCCGCGACCGCTCTTAGACAGCTTGGGAGGGCTCGTGTGACAGGGTCAAGAACGGCAGAGAAATAAGCACAAGGCCGTTGCTTATCTCCAAATTTTTGTGTTAAATCAGAAAGTGCGCAACCGGCCATCTTATGGACGTACAATACAAACGGTTTAGTGTAGTCTGGGGGCCAAGTACTGGAGCCGAACAAAGTGCAGTTTTCAATTGCTCAAAAGACTGCTGACATTCAGGCGTCCAAGGCAGTGGCTCATGCACATCCTTTAGTGTTAGTGCAAGCAGGGGTTTAATTAGTAGCGAGTAGTTAGGTATCCACTGTCGACAGTAGGAAGTGATACCTATGAAAGCGCGCACATCCTTCTGAGTTTGTGGAACGGGCATTTTAACAATGGTACTGATGCGCTCATGGGTCAATCTCCTACTCTCCTTCAACAGTAGGTGACCTAAATAGGTAACCTCCTGTCGACAATACTGAAATTTAGAAAGAGAAACTTTATGTCCGTGATGTGCCAAATGCAACAACAATTTAACTGTACTATCCCTGCAACCGTTTTTTGTGTCAGAAGCAATAAGGAGGTCATCAACGTACTGCACCAAGACATTACCTGTGGGAAGCGAATGGGAATCCAATTGACTCTTTAATGTCTGGCTATAAATACTCGGACTCTCTGTATAGCCCTGAGGAGCTCGACAGAATCTAAAGCTCCTCCCCTCTAGGGTAAAACCAAACAGATACCTGCTATCTGGATGAATAGGAATACTGAAGAATGCATTTTTCAAGTCGATGACAGAAAAGAATTTAGCAGTAGAAGGAATCATCATCAAAAGAGTAGTGATATCAGGGAACACTGGAAACTGAGGAACCAGTATTTTATTAACTTCACGCAAATCAATCACAAAGCGGTAGACATCTCAATGATCATCAGAAGAACCCGAGGGTGCACGTTTAAGGATCAGAAGAATGGGACTGTTACAAATATTAGCAGATGTCTCTTCAACCACTCCCCTCTTAATCAAATCCTGAATAATTTGCAATAGGGCTCACTCTCCTGCCTGCAGTATTTTATACTGAGGGATATGGGGCAAAATAGCACCATCCTTAACCTGTATCAAGACTGGAGGTATCTGCAGTAGTCCCACATCTGTATTACCTGGCGCCCACAAAGTAGGTGGCTCATCAGCAAATTCAACAGGAAGAGGTGCATCTTTGGACAAGCACTGTTCAGCACGGACCACATCTGATCCCATTGTCATATAAATACCTGCCGGGGAGCAATAAATGGTAGCATGCAGTTTCTTCAACAAATCCAGACCCATCAAATTTTCACCACAATTGGAGGTCAATAAGAATGGCGAATCCACGGTTAAAGGACCAATAGTCAATGCAAGGGGTTTTGAAACGGGGCTTACAACCGGTACACCAGGAAAACCTACCGAAACATTATTATGGCCAGACAGAGCTGCCCCAGGGACCATATTTTGAGAAACAGAACTTTTCGTCGCACCTATGTCCACCAAAAAATCCTTAGTCGAACCTTGCAATTCCGCTGTTACATAAGGGCCACGCTGA
Organism: Calotriton arnoldi; assembly: GCA_963921515.1. NCBI lineage: Eukaryota > Metazoa > Chordata > Amphibia > Caudata > Salamandridae > Calotriton > Calotriton arnoldi. The sequence goes on from CAWUFW010017554.1 coordinate 167,811, forward strand.
TCTACAGGTATCAGACTTGGTTCCCCACTCTGTCCCTGGCTGTCCTAGCTATAAGACATCCCTGTCACTTCCTCCATATCATAATCGTCATGATAGTACTGTCCTTCACAGGGGTCATCAAAATAATTATTATCAGAACGACCCTGTGAGGCCACGGCATTCTGAGCCCCATCTGCCCCACCAGCTCCACGACCCCGTCCACGAGAACCTCATCTTCTCAGGACCGCAACCTTCTGCAGAAGCACAGGACACTCGCTACGCCAATGTCCCTCCTCTTCACAATACGCACACTGATTCGAACCCAAAGGCGTGGTTGCTGACTGCTTACTAGTGCGTGAAAGCTGTCGGGCAGGAATGCCACGTCCTCTCCCATTCCCTCTAAAAGCCTGTTGCAACAACACCTTCGTCTTTAAATCCTTATGCATTTTCTCTGTCCTCCCTTTTTCTCATTATCCCTATGCTCATAATACTGTGCCATATTCAAAATGACATAGGGAGAAGAGGTGGACCAAGTACTTTCAGAAGCCTGCAATCGAGTCGCAATTTCAGGAAGCAAATTAGAGACAAATTTATTAACGAACAAACGAACACCTCCCTCAATAGACAAATCCTGCCCACTGTAATCCAAAAATGTACCTTCAAATCGGGTGAAGAAATCAGACACACTCTCATCCTTCTTCTGTCGACAAGCTGACAATTTATCCCAGTCTACCTTTCTCGGCGGAATAAGAGAATGCATATATGTAATAATGCGGCCTGGCAACGGTAAAATGTCCGCTCGGGGCTTATCACCTGGTTTTCTTTCCTGATCCCATGCTTTAATTTGATCCGAAGTACCCCCAAACTCAGGGACATGGTCTTGGGTATTGTCTCCAAATATCAACTGAGACAAGAAGATCAAAGAACATATCAATATCAGCAAGAGTCATTACAGTGGAAGATGTAGCTTCTGTCAACCTAACCTGGTCCCTGCATTTGCACTTTAGCCACAGTCCCTGGAGGGGCTGCAACGAGATAAGAAGCCGCCCGCGGTCCCGGTGAGCGGGAGACCGCGTCTGACTTTGCTGCTATCCCTAACCTGGTCCCTGCATTTGCACTTTTGCCACAGTCCCTGGAGGGGCTGCAACGAGATAAGAAGCCGCCTGCGGTCCCGGTGAGCGGGAGACCGCATCTGACTTTGCTGCTATCCCTAACCTGGTCCCTGCATTTTCACTTTAGCCACAGTCCCTGGAGGGGCTGCAACGAGATAAGAAGCCGCCCGCGGTCCCGCGGCGCGGGCGCAGCGCGGGCGCGTCGCGGGCGAAGACCGGGCCAAGACGGGCCCGTCTTAGCCCGTCATAGCCTGACAGAGACTGGACTGGGCCACGGCCCCAACTTTCACAAGAAAAGGTACGGCGGACTTAAAACCACTCGTACTCATAAATCATTAAGGAGGGTCTATAGATTGTAAAAAAGGAGTATTTTGGGTGTTTAATATATAAGCCGCAGATATTATACGGGTTTGAGTGGGTCTTGTTGAATGTGAGCTAAGAAACATCTGAAATTTAAGACCATACATATTGTGTGAGATATTAGTAGGGTAAGGTTGTGATAATTATAGTAGATCAGATGGGGAAGAGAAAGGCAGTGAGTATGCAGAACACTAAACATCAAAAAGTTAGTGCCCATCCCAAGCACACTCTGCTCAGTTATTTAACAGGAGCTATGGGGGCGATCGAGCGCCAGATCATAACAGTTGAGGAGGCTCTCAACCCGGGCCACTCAGGAAGTATAGGCAGAGAGGGCGACACCACAACTACTCTATCACCAAGGGAAGGGCCCGAGCCACCTTCAGTGACAGCTACCAGTTCCCCAGGCCCAAATGATTGTATAGTGAACATACAGGATAATATCACAGATAGCGAACAGGAGCCGGACATTCAACCACCGATTAAGCGAGCAAGAAATCCGGATAGTTCTATACATATCATAGGGGAGTTTTGTGATACTGTGAGTGAGTCAATTCATAAAACAAGAAAAAAGATTAATAAGAAGGATAAACCACCGGCAGTGAGAAATAAAGGGGGCAAACCAAAACTATCTACAAATTTAAGTCTCCAGAATGAGGTTATAAATATAAAAACAAAATTGGACACACTGGATAAGTTCCTTAGAGAAAGTGTAAGTGGGTTAATGCTTAAATTTGGTATAATAGAAGAGACCTTAGTAAATAAGCTCAAGAAAATGCAGCCCCTGTGTCAGGTGTGTCCTGATGCCCCAGGAAGTCGGGAATTTCAAAAAATTAAAGGGGACATGAATTTGCTCAGCGGAGACCGAGTAGGCAGGAGGAAACATTACACGTCGTACAAGATGTGGCACAACAAAGCACCATGAATTGTACGTTGGTACCCCTTCCTAATACCCCTATAGTTCGTAACATGCATATCTATGATCCAGGAAATGAGGGCCCCAACAGCTTAAGTATGACAAATAAGGCAGAAAAAGCAGTAACACGCTTGGACCTACCGCCGGATGCCACACCATATGTGGTGGTATTAACTAATGTACCCAAACAACAAAATAGGGGGGAAGAATCCTGGGAGACATTAAGGAACAAGTCTCTACATTGGCTAGGTGTTAGGCTTGGTTTTACGGAGAGAATTTTCGATGAGTTTAAAATGGTTAGGAGAGTGAGCTGGGTTGGGAAGGGGAGAAAGATTTTGCCGGGAGATTGCGTGGTACTGACCTGCAAGACACCTCAATTAGTGGAAATGATTTTGAGTAGAGCTGGCGCACAACGTATCTTGGGACAAAGTATTAACGCAGTCCCTCTGGGTTTTTTCTACCAGCCTATACCATATGCCGGCTCAAGAGATATGGGACCCCAAACTCAGTACCACAAGAGTTGGTTTAACCTCCCAACCTATAATCGTTTTGAGGCCTTAGTAAATCTTGATTCAGTGGATTGACATCAATCGGGAGCATCCCTACAGTATGAAACCTCTGTTTCAGTAAGAGATTCTCCCGCCTTGCACTCAACTGAACCGATAATTAGTTCTGTGAACATTCCCCTCTAAATAATGCTACGATAGTAGTTAATGAGAGTGATCATGTTATGGACTCTAACTCTCCGGTCGAAACCATTCTCCCTTATATTACTTATTCTGATAGAACATCATTGAAGCGGAACGAGGTGGGTGGTGGTAAACAAGATATAGGTTTGAGGGAGAACTGCCATATCTTATTCTGGAATGTAGCGGGTCTAAAAACCAAGGTGTCTAACATGGTATGGTCTAACTTTGTGAATAAGTTTGACATCTTTAGTTTGCAGGAGACTTGGATGATAGAGCCCGTACAAATTAATGGTTGTAAAACCTATTTTACGCCAGCAGTGCCCTCACCCCATGGTAGAGCGAAAGGTGGCCTCAGTACTTTTGTCTCAAATCATCTGAATATAGAGAAAATTGTCTTTAATGAATCAAATCAATATTATCAAATTATTAGTCTTCATATAGATCAAACCTTTCGAATAGCGTTATTGAATTTTTATAATAATGCCCCTCCAGAGTTGATTCAGGGTTTGATGAGAAATTTGAGCAGTGACTTACATAATTTACAAACCGGTACAACAAAAGAGACTTGTGTTATTTGGGGAGGGGATTTCAACTTACCTCTATGTCAGTATGTTAACAAGGGGGTTTGTGGGATATCTTATGAAAAAGGTTTCTGTATCCCCCACTTTCCCCACACATCTTTTGGAGATTTGTTGAACGACAGTATGTTTACATTTGACTTTGGGTTTGTTAATGATTTATGTGTCCCTGTGATTCCCTTTTGTCCCACTTTTAATGGAAGAGGTACTTTCTCCACTATTGACTATGTATTAGCTTCACATAGATTTAATTCGTATTTTAAAGATTTTACTACACATGATATTGCACTGAGTGACCATTTTCCCATTAGCCTTGTATTAAAGCTAAAGAATAAGGCAGTTAACAATAGAGGTGAATCAGACCATTTTGTGGAAAACATATCACTGAGTAGAAAAAATGGTTATGCCCTTAAATGGGAAAAGGTCGACCAAGATGCGTTTATTAGCAAGGTGACTATAAAGTGCAAGGATATGTTTTTAATGTGTCTAGATGACAGATCATCGCACCAGGAAATTTTAGAAATTTTTTATGTAATCTCAAATTTTATTAAAGAAACGCTCTATGTGAATGTAAGGAAAAAAAGTAAACAAATTAAGGGATGGTTTGATACAAGTTGTACAAAAGCCTATTCTAAGCTGAAAAAGGCACTCCATGCAAAGGTGAAAAATCGGGCTGATATTAGTAAAGCTAGATGTGAATACAAGAGAGTACAGAAAATAAGAAAGATGGCCCTAAAAGAGGAAGCCTGGCAAGCCCTACGAGATGCCTCGGTTAATAAGGACCCCTCAGAATTTTGGAAGGCAGTTAATGCCCCCTTTTTGGCAGATAAGGACAAAGCCACCATAGAGATTGCGATTACTGAACCTGAGTGGATTAGACACTATTCCAGTTTATATAATAATCCAATACAGGATGACCAGGAAATACTAGTGACCAGGGTTGACAATACGAAACCTATAACTTCCTCAGATCAACAGTTGCATTTTACTCTAACTGAGGTTAACTCAGCCATCAATGCAAGTAGGGGTGGGAAAGCGGCGGGGCCAGATGGGGTTCCCGTTGATATTTTTAAATCTAATTTAGCACTTTGGGGTCCACTTTTAACTCAGGTTTTTAATGCATGTGGATCACAGGGCTTTTTACTTACCTGGTGCGATTCAATAATAGTACCTATTTTTTAAAAAGGGGACAGGGCTAACCCAGCATGTTATCACCCAATCTCACTGTTGGATTCTACAGTGAAGATAGTTGGGCGTGTTTTATTAAACAGGTTGCAAGTGTGGGCTGAGGAACACTCAATATTAAGCGACCTGCAATATGGGTTTCGCAAAGGTTTGGGCACAATCGAACAGGGTCTAAATCTATATATCATTCTAGAAAAATATACGAAGGTGAAAAGAGAAAGATTATACCTAACCTTTGTCGATTTAACAGCGGCATTCGATTGTGTCATACACGAGAAGCTCTGGGTGATTTTAGAAGGGTTACGTGTAGACGTCGCAATTGTCACATTTTTGAGACAATTGTATTCTGGGGCAAGGGCATGGGTTCGCTATGGGAAGGGCGGTGAATGTACTAGTTACTTTGGTGTGAGAAGAGGAGTTAGGCAAGGATGTATCCTTGCCCCGTTCCTCTTCTCACTTTATATAAATAACCTAGAAGCAGTTTTGGTGCAGGATTGTAGGGACTTACCAAGGGTAGCCAATCGACCCATACCGGCGCTCCTGTATGCGGACGATGCGGTCCTGATGGCCCGCACACCGCTGAGTTTGCAAAGGGTTGTAGATGTTTTTACTAGCTTCATGGCAAGTCTGGGTTTAGCCGTTAATTGTTCCAAAACATTCACTATGAACTGCGGGGCAGGTTTAAAAAAGAAGATAAGGACCATCTTTATTGACTCAAAAGTAATAGAATGTACTAAAACCTTTTCTTACTTGGGGATCCTGTTTGATCACTCCGGAACATGGTGCCCCGCAATTAAAACCAGAAGGCTGTTATTTACCAAAGCATTGATGGCCCTTTTTAACTTTAGTAAAAAAACTAGGTAGACGTGCTCCAGCAGAAATTCTACAGATATACAGGGCTAAATGTGTGTCGATCGCAACTTATGGAGCCGGCATCTGGGGTTTTGGAGGGGTTAATTCCCTGCAGCTTGCCGAAAATATGTTTCTGAGGTCCCTTTTGGCTGTTCATGACAGTACGTCAACCTATATATGCCATCGAGAACTAGGCATCCCATATCTAGAGGATGTCATTAAAATACAGCCAGTACTCCTGTGGCATAGAATATGGACCGCCGAGGAGACCTCCCTGAATCGGCTAATACTGAAGGACATTTTGACCTGTGATGGAATCAGAAATATAAAATGGCTAGAACATGTCAAAACATTCGTGTTTGAAATAGGGCACTCAGAATATTATATAGATCCAGATACTTTGCAAAATGTGTCCAGGAAAGAATTAAAAACTATGTGTTTACAATATCTGGAAGAGATTAGAACCACAGTCGAATTAAAGAAACCAACGGTGCTTGCATACTATATGACGTTAGCGACCCCAACCATACAGTCTTATCTTGTTTTAACTTCTAGTGATTATGAAAGATTTTTGTTGATTCGTTTTAGATTGAATATCTTACATCGATTGCTAAGCTTCCCTTTGCTAAATGACTGGTCTAAGGTTTTAAGTAATTGCCCTTGTGATGATATTTCGGCGCAATCGACGTTACATATTTTATTTTTTGCAAATTTTATATCATACCAAGGAGGAGATGGATTATTCCAATGCTTAAAAAATTTGGTTTTAAACAATGTAAACCTGCTTATTTGACTCTGCAACAGCTAGATGATGTTTTTATAATCGCTTCAGTGATTACTTTTCTAAAGAATGTTTTTAAGGTGCGTAAATCAATTTTGTTATGATTAGGATAATTAGTATGAATTGTATTTTTAAATCTCTTTTTAGTCAATTCAAAATATGTATTGTGCTTTTATGGGGACTGTAATAGTCACCGAATAAAGAACTTTTGAATTGAATTGAATTCTTTATTATATACAGTGGGATTTTTCCTAGGGTCAGGAAAATGAGTCTTAAGAGATAAGACTTCACTTCTTTTCCACGGGGTATAGACCCATTGCTCTTGAAACCGGGCCGCCACTGCTGCTCGAGTGACATTACCTCGCCCATCTGTTAACTCTGCTATCTCTGGGTGATATATAGGATGAACCTCTCTCGTCGGAAACTGGGACACCGACCTGGGACTTTTCTCATGCAGTCTTCCCCTGTAAGCTATGAGTGTCGTAACATTACCAAAGACTTGTTCTGGCCCCAGTTCACTAATATACACTCGATCTCTAATGTCATATAAAATCTGAGGTGCCTCCGCTCCAAAGCACTGTTGCCTAAGACCAATCAAAGTAGCAGACATGTGCTTGAGGGCATGTTGCTGTATAAAAGGCTCAAAATCTCTCATAGTCGCCCAAACATCCTCTATACCATAAATAGGATTACGGGCCCACTGTGCATCCTGATTGGCTATTACCTGTTTCTCTTCGTCTCCCACATCAGACCGCACTAACGGTCCCATGCGTTCCTTGAACTTCGTCCAATCCCTATCCTCAAATCCATGCACCGGTGTCCCACTACTTACTAATACCGGAGGATGAAAAACCACAGTAGGAGAAGCAACAGAAGTAACAGGCACTATCGTTGCTGAGGGTTGTGTCGTTGGGGAAAGAGCTGGCGAAAGGGACGCTGAGACAATAGGTACAGCAGGAGTACTAACAGTCACAGTTGCCACAGACGGCAAAGAAACAGAAGAAAGAGGAGGAGGAGCCGAAGCCATAGCCGTTGATGTAACAACGGTGGACACCGGGGCAGAGACAGTGGACGCAACTGTAATGGGCGGCTGTGAGGGCATCGGAACAGTGGGTTATATTCTTTGTGGGGCATATGGAGGCGGGGGTCATACGTCCAACAATTCTTCCACAAAAGTGTCATCTTCTTCCTGAACCACATACAATTTATCAATGTGTAATCAAAACCTCCTATCTTCACATTCAACACCCTTTTCCTGTTTTTCCCTATCATATGCTACAGCTTTCTGAGTCAATGTCTGCATTCTTCCTTTTCGGGCCTCTTTTTCTGCCTTCAATCGCCACTGTCTGGCTACTTTCTGCCATGTTCTGAGGGAATCAAACATAGACTGCCTACTTTGTTTCTTAAACAACTGTTCTTGTAAATACTCAATCTTTTGTTCATCAAAAGTGCCCGTCAACGGACACTGCAACTCGGCATTGTCCCTCGTATATTTGTGCCATAATTTACTAAACATAATAGGGCCAAGACCATGCTTCACATACATATCAAAATTGGGAGTGCCTTCTGGAGGCGCCGGCTGAGCTTCTTCCAATCGAGCATCTGCAGAACAACAGCGACAGCACAAAGAAATCAATTTGCTGACACTAGGCATTTTCAAAAATTCACTATTTTATGCCTGACAAAACAAATGCAAATACTTCTTATCCAAAGACGGTCCTTAGACCGCACCAAATACAAACCAAAAATGGTACCATATCCACAAAGAACCAAAACAAACTCACCTGATATATGCAGGTCAAAGCAAATCGATTCTCCACTGCCGACTCTTCAGACCAAACGGTCAGATCCAAGGGTTTCGCCATTCAGGACACCAGTCGGGATGACCGCTGGGTGAGGAACCGTCCAGCAGGATAGAAGGGGCAGCTGCGAGCAACCAATGCTCCTCATATAGGGATCCCTGATCCGTCAGTCCGACCCGACGATGGCTACGACCTCCCCCCCCATCCGCGGTAGAAGATGGATCACTCACCCGAAGGAGTCCCTGTTCGGGCGCAAACTGAAGGAAGTGACCCGATTCGGGTCACTCGGGTCACTGATGACCACCTCTCGGCCTTCACTATAATGAAGAGTCAGTCAGACAGTAGAGAATGCAAACCAATAATCGTTTATTAGTATACACTCAGAGCGGAGCCCAATCTGCCCAGTCGTTAGGAGTGCTGCAGAGGGACTGAAATCAACAAGCATAGAGATACTTCTTATACATTGCATACTCGGGCTAAAGCACGCCCATAGTGGAATTTTCCAGGCAGAAACAACTAGACAGTGAAATACAAAAAAAAGTTACGTTTCGATCCTCATATCGTGCATTACCTCAGAAGCTCAAGGTTGTTTCTCCCTGCACCCGTCACTGGACAAGTGGGAGAGGACCTTTATCTAGTGGGAAGGTATGCTGCACATGAACAGTGTATTCATTAACGAGGAAAGTTTCATCACTCTGGGAAACGAAACGAAAAGGGGGCCTTTTCTAAGAAATGAGCAAAGGTCATTTTCACTCTCGCACCTAAAATGGCGGCTAGACACAAAATGGTGCCGCGAATGATAACTTACATAAAGCAATGCGCAAGCATGAATTTTTCCATCCTAACACCACGACGCAGGCATCTTTGCACCATGATGCAAGTGTGCCTGCGCCGGTGCATGGCAGCAGTTTGTGCGGCAGTGCAAGGGGAAGCAGAGAGATCAACATATTGTTGTAAATATGTTGCATCCCTGTGCTTTGAAAGTGACTCAGTGCGGCGCAGCCAAATGGCTTGCGGCACGCACTGAGTCACTTTCCTTGTAAATCTGCCCCAAAGATTGAGAGCCTTAGTTATAACTTGGCGGGACTTCTGTCGTCCCTCCGCAGCGGAGTATCCAAATACTCCACCAAGCTGATGGTCTCTCACCTGCCATATTTAGATGTGTGCTCGCTGAACCGCCATCCGCATCAACAGACTGTTTCCCATCGCATAAGCGGCACACCGTCGTCGAGGCAGCGGACTTCTCTGCTGACTAACAGTACTCATTCGCCATCAGGTTGGCAGGTTTATGTCAAACCTATTTAGATGCCCCTGCTGTGCTGGCATTGTCCTAGCGGCTGTTTGCTGACGGAATGAGTCCCTGGTGGAGTGGAGACTGGTAAGTTCTACTGATTTATGTGTCAATACACATATATGTTGTGTTTGCTTCTAAAATATTTGTAGGTATTGTGTCATGCCCCATTTCCTACATATTGCATAGGACACAAACAACAAACACACACTATTGAATGCACACCAACAGGCACCCCAAGCACAACACCCACACCACCACAATCACGTGCATTTTTTTGTGTCAATACAGGTGTGTTCATTTTACCTTGATAAGTGGTAAAATGAACACTAATGTATTATACATAAAAAATGCATGTAAGAGCAATGTAAAAATACATGAGACTAAAGCAATTGTCAACACACTATTCATAGTGAGACAAATGTATAAGAAGCTTACCTTAGATCCCGGCAACAACGGAGTTGATTAGTGCTGTGGTCATGTGCTGGCAGCAAAGGGACGACCTGCACAATGGGGTTCAGACAGAAACGGAAGTGGGAAACAGAAAAAAAGGTAATTTCTACCTCATTTCCTTCGATTCCACCAACACAAAGTAGGAGGTATTCCTTCCACAGTTTTCATGACGGAAAGGCACATCGTGATTAGCCCAGCGGTAATCTTGGCTGGACTCCTGCCAACTGCTGCTTGTGCCTATGACGCCGCACTCAGGTGGTCGTGCGACCATGGACCCGCTAACATCTAAACAGAGTCCGCAAATCGCCAAGCAGACCCTAATTTATTTGCCCAGGGCAACAGAATGTTGGCAGAGGCTGGGTTCAGAGTGGAGGCAGTAATGGGCTTGTTAGTTTCAGACAGTGGGAGTGGTGTGTGTATTTATGTAAGTGTATCCATTTAAATGTTTCTCTGTTCATATGTACACGTATGTGTGAGATTTTGTACGTGTTTTGTATGTGGCTGGTGTTGTGCTCTCATTGAAAGACATTTTCTCACCCTGGAAGTCATTCCTGGTGCCACGGAACACCAAATGTTTGTGGAGGTCCCAATAAAAGGGATTAATCTCTGGAAGAAATATGACTATTCCTCACATAATGTTGGCACTGTCATAATAAAGGTAAATCTTGACATATGTTTGGCATTCTTCGATTAGCTATGGCATAATGGCAGCTATCCATGTCACGTTGGGAGTTTGCTTAGCCTAATGATGGTCATCTTTCACATAAACATGGCCATCCTTACAATAATAATGTCCATGACAGTATTGATGTGGTAGCGCTGACATAATGGTGGGCATCTTTGGTATAATGTAAGTATCTTTGCCATTATGGTGGGTATTCATGGCATGTGATTGTAATGCCTGGGGAGGTAGAGCAGAATCTGTCAATGTTATACATTTGTACTAGGAAATCTATTTTTTATTTTTTAAAGGAAAGATGTTCTTCAAATGTGGAAATCCTATATGAAAATTTAAAGTTTCATAGAAAAACATTTATTTTGAGAAATTCATATTCTGACGTTCGAAAACAAAATGAATAATAATCCAAAACATACTTAATGCTGCACTTTAAATGATAGTTGTAGAGATTTCAAGTTATTAGTAGTTCTTTTCTGCTAGTCTGCTGTTGCTTTTATTTCATTAAACACACAAAAGTTGATGGGAGGAATGCTTGCAATTTCTAAAATCACTGGCAATCACTTGGGGGTAGCATCCTAACCGATTATTCTTTTGCTCACCATGCCACCCCAGTTTGGACCCAGCCATATGCAAATCAGTCTTGACCCTGATTCAGTAGGAACAGTCCAGCCCAAACTGCCAGGCCAGGTCCTCCTTGAACCGGAAGCCAAGCAACCCAAGACCAGTTTCGCCCTGATTAAGGCTCATCAGTTAGGTATAGCTTGGTTCCAATGGTACAGTGAGCTTGGGACCCACATCTGAGCACACCCTTGCCACTTAGGGTGTTTAGTCAAACACACAAAAGGTGATAGAATGAGGTAAATGCTGATCTTTAAATGATAGTTGAGGAGATTTACGGATATTAGTTGTTCCTTTCTGATAGTGGCCACTTTATGCTGTGGCTCCTATTTCATTATTCATGAGGGGGAATTTTATATTGATAAAGATTTCACTGAAATTGCTGTTAGCAGCACTAACCCAGAATCTAGAATATCCAGAATTTCGACTGCCATAAAATCATATAGGTAAATATTTATAGATAAGTTACATTTTATTTACATTCTGAACTCCATATCTATTTATTTTGAAGATTTGCATATGTCAAGGGCCTCATTTTGAGGTTGTTGGATACTTTAAAGGCAGTCAGGGTGGCAAAGAACCTTATATCTGCCATCCTGTTGTCACTCCGCTTGCCATATTTAGAGTTCACCGCCGGCCCTGCTGTGAACTCTGTGGGTTAGTAGGAACCACTCTGGAGGGTATCCTGATGATAATCATACTAGTAATCCTGCAAGGTGAGGTCTTTATTGTAATTGTATTTGATGTGGTCACTACTGCAACAATGGTCAGAGGCATTAGTAGCTTATACTATTTTCTTTAATCACCTGTGGCTCCGATTATCGAAAAGATTGGGGACCCCTACCCTTGGATCTCTTGGTGCTGCTTACGAAGTATAGCTCTTGGAATTGTCATTATTCAGGGAATGTAGTACAATAGGAGATGATCCCAGTACACAATAATTCAGCAATGAACAAAATGAACATATATTGCCAACAATCATATAAAAAATCAAAATGCAAGAATGAAATGAAACAGTGTTATTTAATCACACTGTCACCTTATATTATATAATTATATATACATCATAACATGTACTCACATTGGTATGCAAGTGCCCAAGGGAAAAGAGGGGTATGAGGTGAATGGAGTGAGAATAGTGTGATATAGAAGGATAGGGTTAATGTGCCAGAAGCATATTCATTATTCAACAATACAAAACAGTAGCTCCTTATTTTCGCACAAAATCGCAAAAGTCTACATCAATCTTTTCGCCATGCATATAGGACAAAAAACACAGTAAAACAATCTCTGTTGTTTAATATGCTGGCTCAAACAAGTAGTGTCGACGTTTCGACCCCGGAGATCTGTAGGTTCATTAACACCTTACGGTGGGGTCTTCCTCAGGACAGCGGATTGACATGGTTTCGACCGCCAAGTAGGATTAATGGGATATCGATATAATTGAATGAGCGTGCAGTTATTCTGCTCTCGTGATATTGGAGCCCCGTGCCCAACATGTTATCAAGACCGGCCTGTTTAATAAGGCTTTCTATGGTGCCTATTTCCCTCTTCCTGCCTGAGGAAGACCCCACCGTAAGGTGTTAATGAACCTACAGATCTCCGGGGTCGAAACGTCGACACTACTTGTTTGAGCCAGCATATTAAACAACAGAGATTGTTTACTGTGTTTTTTGTCCTATATGCATGGCGAAAAGATTGATGTAGACTTTTGCGATTTTGTGCGAAAATAAGGAGCTACTGTTTTGTATTGTTGAATAATGAATATGCTTCTGGCACATTAACCCTATCCTTCTATATCACACTATTCTCACTCCATTCACCCCATACCCCTCTTTTCCCTTGGGCACTTGCATACCAATGTGAGTACATGTTATGATGTATATATAATATAAGGTGACAGTGTGATTAAATAACACTGTTTCATTTCATTCTTGCATTTTGATTTTTATATGATTGTTGGCAATATATGTTCATTTTGTTCATTGCTGAATTATTGTGTACTGGGATCATCTCCTATTGTACTGCTTATCACCCAGATCCCAGTATCAGTGGGTTTACCCTTTTTATGTAATATTATTCAGGGAATAGCAGAGTTTTTAGAATGTGAGAAGTACTCATTTTAAGATAGTGTGGCGAGGTGTTCCAAAGGCGAGAAGCAAAGAAAGAGAAAGTTTTTCCACTATACGAGAATTTAAGAAACAATACTAATGTCAAGAGATGTAAGCATGATACGTTTAGAGGGCATAAAGGAGAGTTTCTGATACTTTTTTATGTTAAGATAGGAGGGGACTCCCCTGAAAATACATTTTTGCATTACACTCAGGACTTTAAAGCCAACCATGGCTTATTAGCAAGCTAGTGAAGCTCAGCAAGTGTCCATTTAGGTTTAGAAAAGGGAGGTTCTGAGACTGTATTCCCTCACACACTGCCCATCAACCCATTACTTTGGACAACTAATTTGAAGGTACAGCCCAATATCCACTTCTGACCCCACCCCTCAAAGGCCATAGATAACCGGCCAATGCCAGAGCCCTCCTTTTTGTGATATTGCTGGGTCTTTGCTCTCTCATTCCCCTCAGCCCCATACATCAAAAAAATTGCAGCTGAATGAAGGTCCCACAGGGTTGTTCAACTATAAAGGAAAAAGGAAGTAGAGCTGAAAAGACATACATCCTTTGCACCAGAGGTGAGTGTGTCCTATGAAAAGGATAGAGATTTTGGGCCACAGCTGCACAGCTTGGTGCTGGCATCTATGTTAAGGAGCATAGGTACTTTGCTAGGACTTGCAGCATTTGACCCATAGGAGAGGATACCATGTTTTTCTGCCCATTACTATAAGAGACATGTTATAAAGAAAAAGCCACAAATTCAAAGGAAACAGTCTAGCAAGGCACTATATAATAAATCTAAATATATGACATTTATACCCCTACTACTTACTTTGGGAAGACTTGCCTTACTGGTCATACAAATCAAATATTTTGAATTTCACTTTGCTGTACTCCAAGCTAGGCTGCCCATCTATTGTGTAAGCAGCCCACTAGTGGGCTGAGTTACAACAAGAATGTCTTCAAGCCATTGCCCTATAAATCATGGATTCAAATGGGCAGGTTTTATGCCCGGCACCTTCCACATTTCGCAAATAAGTTCTAAATGTGCGAACCAAGCCATTTTAGTCCCAAGCCTTTGGAGTGGAATAGTAGGAATTCAAATTTGGCAAGATTCTGTTTAGAAGAGAGAAAGTCCATCCAAAACACAATCTTCCTCGCAGTAGGCTTTCAAGTTTTTAATGTAGGCCGGATTAAATACTTTCAGGAACTAAGGGATGTTGTCTCCAAAACACCAGACCCTAATACCTCAATGAAAGAATCTCCTTCCACACCCCCAAGAGAAACCTCTGCTCTGCCGACCTAGCCCAAGCCATGGACCCCCGCATCCACAGGGCCAGAGCGGGGGGCAGATCCTTCTCGTACATCGCGGTCAAGACCTGGAACGACTTCCCCTCTGCATCAGAAAAAGCCCGACACTGCACCTATTCAAAAAGGATCTCAAGACCTGGCTCTTCGGGTGACCAAGGAGGTGCTCGAAACCCCCCCCCCCCAGTGCCTAGTGCCCTGAGCCTTGAGCCCCTCAGCGCGCTACAAACATTCCTGATTGATTGATTGAGTATTGGCCATGCTGCCTTCCAGTCCGCCACTCCTCGGGGTTCTATGTAGAGGTAGAATGGTGCAAATAGGAATCAATTCAGAGGCAAGCCACACCGACGGTAATAATGGGTGTTTGAAAACTGTGAAGAGGAAAGAAGAAAACTGTCCCCTCAAAGCACATTTATCTGGAAAGGATAGCTTGCATCATAAACAACCATGTAAAATACAGCTCAACATAGCTGAGAGACAAGGAATAACCTTGCAGAGCATCATCTATGGAGTTGATGTCTTGTCTATGCATTACATCTCAGACAAAAGCAAGATTTATATGTGGTGTGCTAGTTAGTATTTGCTTCAAGATGAACTAGAGGAGAAGTGGCAAAATATCAGTAGGCCAGAACGGCATTTGAATTGACAGAATGTGTCATCTTCATATGATTTGAATTTGGTGAAGGAGATAACTTGATGCATAAAGGGAAGGTTCCGTGGTTGAATCATGGAGTTCTTCATTGCCTCCTACGCTTTTCAATGTCTACATTACGCCTCTAGCCAGATAAATCCGCTCCTTCGGGTTCTCCCTGGTATCCTAAACAAATGACACTCAGATTGTAATATCTATCTCAAGGTATCCTTCGGAGGTGGAAAGTAGATTTCACAACTGTTTATTCCAAGTAGGAGGATGGATGAAACAGAACAGCCTCAAACTAAATTCAGGTAAAACCAAGGTTCTGCTGTTTGTAAATGAGACATCTTTTTGGTCCCCTAATTGGTGGCCTTGTGACTCCGAAACTCTTCCATCCCCCTACAAAAAGGTCAAAAACGTTGGAGTAATTTTTGATGACAAGCTGACTTTCTCGGACTAAATAAATCAAATCTTATCATCATGCTTCTGCACCTTGAGAATACTTAAAAAAACATATCCCTCCATTCCTCTGGACCTAAAAATAAAACAGTGGTAGTAGCCTTAGTCCTATCACAAATTGACTATTGTAGTGCTCTGTATCTTAATATTCAACAGAGACTGCTCAACAAACTTCAAGTTCTCCAGAATGCTTCTGCTCATCTTCTTTTAGGGAACTCAAGGTTTCAACACATATCTCATGCATTACCAAAACTACTCTGGCTGCCGGTAAAAAAGCAAATCATATTTAAGGCCTTGTGTATTGCACACATGGCCCTTCATGACTGCTGCCCAAAACATCTAAAACATAGGGGGCATATTATCAAGCCCATTATCGCCGCTTTAGCGGCAGTTTTTGCCGCTAAAGCGGCGATAATTATATCGCCCTATCAGCAAGCTGTTGCTAACAGGCGTTAGCGACAGCTTTCAGGCGATAGCGGCCGGTTATTACATCGCCTTGCATGCCAGCGATAATTATCGCTAATGACATGCAAGGTAGGCGTTCCCCACTAAAAGCGACTGTAAACAGTCGCTAAAACAACTACCCCCTATTACCAAGGCAGGCGAAGCGATAATATAATTTGCGCTAAGCGCGTTTATCGCTAGATTTTTACACCTGCTACTGAGGGTGACTTATCTGTTTGTAGCATAGGGGGTGGATTGTCAGGCTAAATCCACCATAGCGTTAATGCGAGAATATCGCTGGTTTTCCAGCGATATTTTCGCATTTTTCCGCTATCGCTGGAAATATTATCGCTATGGAGATAAACCTTACTAATAGGGTGTTATCTCAGCGATAATTTCCAGCGATAGGCGGCGTTAAAAAAAAACGCGCTAAACGCGGTTAGCGATAAATATCGCACTTCCTTGATAATATGCCCCATACATTCCAGTGGTATGCTCCCACAAGAACATTTCGTTCTAGCCACTCTTCCATGAAAACTCCAGCATCTCAATCTGAGGGCCCTGAATGGCCGCTTCTTAGAGGATAACCCTCCAGCATCCATGTTTTACTCAACAACAACCACTTCACATCTCAACTATACATTTGTCTCACTCTCCCTGTTTCATAAAATCTCCTCTTATCATTTGGGAGATAACGAGCAAAGCGACCATCTACCGCAAGAAGTGACGCTCAAATCAAAAGCCAAATCTTTAAATCCAGCTATAAAAACAATCAACACAGAATACAGCACCGACTATAAGCGGATAAGTGCAGCACTGCTTCAGTGGAGAAGCTTTTAGACTATGCGAAAATCCTCCTTCGCCAAGACCACAATATGATGACACACCCCTTTATCACATGGGAGATCTTTACCAAGAGCTTCAGGGATACATTCGCCACCAAGGCAAAAATAAACAAGCATTTGCAATGCAATAGATCTCGCATTTGCGAGCGTTTAAGGTATTGGCATTGTAAATGACAATGAATTTTATTTATGTGTTTGTTTTTAAAACAGATAAATAAAAAAGCATTGTCAATTACAATGTCAAAAGGATAAACTCTCGCAAATGTGAAACCTATTGCGTTGCTCCCTGTTGCAGTGGAAGAGAGGGAGTGAGCGGGGAGGAGGAGGAGTAAGCTGCAGTGAGCCGCGACGATTAAAAGAAAGGCGTGGCTCGCCGAAGTCTATTTTTTCAATATTGTAAGATTTTGGTAAGCAGCGCAGCATGCTGCCTGTGGCGCGCTGCTTACTAAAAGCTTACAATTTCGAAAAAATAGACTTCTGCGAGACACGCCTTCCTTTTCTTCATCGCGGCTCGCCGAAGTCTATCTTTTCAATATTGTAAGATTTTGGTAAGCAGCGCAGCATGCCGCCTGTGGTGCGCTGCTTACTAAAAGCTTACAATATTGAAAAAATAGACTTCGTCGAGACGTAACAAAGAAAAGAAATGCGCGGCTTGCCAAAGTCTGTTTTTTTAATATTGTAAGATTTTGTTAAGCAGTGCAGCAAGCCGCCTGTGGCTCGCTGCTTACTAAAAGCTTACAATATTGAAAAAATAGACTTGGGCGAGCCACAACTTTCTTTTTTTCGCGGCGGTTCGCCGAAGTCTATTTTTTCAATATTGTAAGATTCTGGTAAGCAGCACAACACGCCACCTGTGTTGCACTGTAGGAGAAAATCATTATAGAAAATAGACAGACTGTAAAGAAAACGTACGTGTAACTACACAAGTAAAAGGGCCAGTCCTCATGGGAGGTTACAAATGTAGACAAGGCAGTACTAAGGAGGGACTAGCAAGTCTATTAACGAATCAGAAGCCAACATTTACAAAGGACAATGACACAAGTCAATGAAAAATATGGGCAAAGAGTGGGCGGAGCTTCAAGTCTATACCTGAATACAGCATGCCGCGCAGAGCAGGCAATGTGGTGCCCAGGCTCGACCTCAAAATAGAGCTATGACAAATTTGGACTATGGTGAAATCAGCTGCTTCTGATAAAGTGTCAGTCAAAGTGTTACACGAGGAATGCAAATATCAAACATAGACACAATGCAAAAATGAAAATATCGCAATTGTACATACTGAAAACTAGGCAGCTATGGAAAGTTCCTAACTTGTGCTTGTATGTTTCTAAATGTGAATTATAAGATCATTAATTGCTACTTCTCTGCGAAGGAAATGCCATCTGGCTCTTAAATATTCAATAAATACTGATCAATTCGTTATCTACTTCATCCCACTTCTTGTGCCATATCACTCTCCCTCAACACCACTTGTTAATCTTTAGTACTGTGAGGTGTTTCTAACTGACTTTTGGCTTCCTTCGTGACTTCTGAGTTCACTTCTGGTGATGCAACAATGTTCAAACGTTGCATATTATAGCTCAGCCCCACTCTGCAAAATATGGAAGTTGGCGCTTCTGAATTGTGGTAACCCATTCAAAACGTTCTTAGCAGTTTTCAGTCTTCAACAAACAGCCCCCTTCAGCAACCACCGTTTACCACCAGCAACCTCCAGTCTTTACAGGATGAAGCGGGGGAATACAAAAGAGGTGAGCAGGATAGAGAAATGAAGAGGGATGGGAAAAAAATGGGAAAGAGAAGAGAGGGTGTAGTGGAAGACGAGAAGTAGGGAGAAAAGATAGGAGGCAGAAACCAACCGAAGAGAAGGGGACAGAAAGAGAAGAGACAGACAGTAGGAAAGAGAGAATGAAAGAGAGCAAGCAAAAATGACTGAGGAAAGAACTGCTCTGAATCTATAAATGAAACCTTGAAAAGTTTGTTGCCAAAGTGGGTGCTGTTTTGCCAGTTCCGTACAAAACGTTAAAAAGTGATCTAACCACATTAATTTCCAGAAACATGAAGTGGTGTGAACTGCAGTACAAGGGAGAATGGGTTTTCTCCAGATTTAATTGAATCCGGCGAATTATGTCATATCCGCACGTGTATGAATTTTAAGAATATTTCAGTTGAAACCACCATTCACGTGGCAAGATCAAAGGGAAGGTTAATACAATGCAACGGCCGGCAGAAAATGTGTTTCAAAGCTCATGACCCGTCACAACAATTATAATAATTGCTCGCTATAATAAAACCATGCTCGGGATGTGTTTTTCCTGGCATTTTAGTCTAGTATGATATAGGAGGCAAGTTCAGACTTACTGCACCCCACTTCAGCAGATCTGAACAGTGTGGTTGGACTTTGCTGTCAATTGGCCCCAAACACTGCTCACTCACATACTTTGCAAGAGGTGCCTCCCTCCTGGGAAAAGCTGTCGCCCTTCTGGAAAGACAGTCCTCTTGAGATGTTATTTCTTTTATAAGTTTTTAATTTGCACTCTTGTTTTAATTTAATTTAATTTTGACAGCATCCATTCTTCAGAAAGGGCGCCTTCTGTTAGTGGAAGAAGCAGCTGCACTTCAGTTTCGTTTTTTTTTTACCCTCTGTGTTTCATATTGAATGCCACTGCGTCACGGTGTAGCCAAAACCCCTTTACATGTTGGGTTACTTTCGAGGCACGGCAGTATGCAGCGGGAGCTATAATACTGCCTATAACAGTATTATAAACAGGATGCCTGCCTCATCTGAAAGAATCCTCTACACCTCTGCGCAGATCAAGTCCTTACTGCACATATGCCTGACTCCTACTGCCAGTCCACAGATATCAAACAAGCTGGCATAACATGCTAAAAGAAGTTGAGCTCGCACACATGATAGGAGATGTAGCAGTCACTAAGCTTACAAAAACAAGCACTGACGAGCGACAGTGGAAACTAAACATTTAAAAAAAAGATTTCTTCCACACAACAGTTGAAGAACCATAGCGCAGGGAAACTGTACTTTACCGGTGCGCAACAGCCTTGAAGGGAAGTGACGTATCGGCAAAGCCAACCAGTTAGGCAGCAAAGAAGGGCAGTGGAGTGAACCAATGGTAAGTAAGTGGTAAGTAGCAGGTGGGAAAAAAGTTGGATTATTGATGACAGCAGATCTTGCAGACAGCGCATGCACACTGTAGGTCGACCTAAAAAGGGGGCAACAACAAGGAAACCTCATCTAACATAATCACTCCCCAGGTCGGAAGCCTCAAACGATCCATAAACCAAAAATTAAGGAAACTCCATTGGTACCCCCAAAACTCAACCCTGCAGAACAAACTTAGAAAACTCAAGGGTAGTCTGAAAAGAACAATATGGGACAAAAAGAGGCAAGAAAATGAAAAACTGTGGGTAAGGCTGTTGCATGATTCTAAAAGCAAGAACTCTGCTCGGTTGTGGCGGACAATCAATATGCTCCAGCGGCCATCCCACCAAGGAATAAACTCCCACATTTCAGATGAAGACTGGGCAAAATTCCTGCACCACCACTTCAACAGCCAGTACCAAGTGGGTGAAAATACCGGGGAAGAGTCCTGTGACAAACCAGGAGACGACACATACTCAGGCTCCATACAGAACTGCAGGGCAATACGCCTGCACCACCACTTCAACAGCCTGAATCAAGGGGGAGAAAAGACCAGGGAGGAGACCTGTGCCAAACCAGGAGATGACATATACCCAAGCACCATACAGCACCGCACTAAACCTAACGTAGGAGCAGAAGCAGAGGGCACCGAAGAACCACAAACTAGTGGTGTAGAACCCTATAGTATGTCAGCACAGCAAATCAGGAGGCAAATAGCCAAAGGGAGGTCAGAGATCGCTCCGGGTCCCAATGGAATACCATCCATCCCATACAAACAGGACACAGAGTAGTGGAGCAAAGCCCTGGAGCCAGTCTTCAATGAGATGTTGGAAAAAGAAAACATCCTGGAATCCTGGAAGGGGTCTACGATCTCTCCCATCTACAAACAGTGCGACAAGGGCAATGCAAACAACTACCAACTTGTCGCCCTGATCGATAATGAGGCTAAATACTATGCAGGATCGATCCTGGAAGATCTCACATCCTGTACCTCATCAAAATCTATCACACCAGCAAATCAGATCGGCTTCTGCAAACAAATGAGAACCACCACCAACATCATGACCCTGTCAATTCAATAATCTTTATTCGGTTTTAAAAAAACCCATAAAAGATACAAAATAAAATCAATTCATTCACACTGAGAAAACACACCTTAAGGCATAGTCTAAGTAGGTGCCAATCTCTAATTGCGTCTTTAGACATTTTGCAGAAATCTTCAGTTTTTACATTTATATTAAAATAGCAAAAATACCAGCCAATCAATGACTCAGATCTAGTACCGTAAAAATACTATGCTTATCCTTCAGTACAGTTAATATAAAAATAATTAATAAATACTTTAGAACTTTCTACGTAGATTCGGGTCCACGATAAAGTGCAAATGCTATAATAGTGCATATTAGTACTTGGCACAGCACAAGTTAAAGAATAAAGTGCAAATGCTATGGTAGTGGATTTGAGTACTTAAAACAGCACATAGCTTATCCAAAAAGTCTATATATAGATATAGGGGACTTTCTTCTAAAGTGCTGGCGGATATAAAGTGCAAGTGCATAGAAGTACATATAAAAAGTTTTAAAACAACAAATTAAAAAAAATTACATTTTTAAAATTTCATGCCATTTTTTTCCTCAATAAATTGACAGTAAACAGATATCTACTAACACTAAAAACAATTTTCTGTGAAGTATCGGTTTTTAGTATTCTAGTTGTGTCAGTACAAGACCTGATTCCCAAGTTACGACAGATGGGTTTAATGCATTTACGCCTTGGGATGGCATATGCTGGGCAAAAGAATAGTATATGGTAATCATTTTCTTGTGCATGATATTGACATAAAGGGCATTAATCATCATTATCATCACCGTTTTTCCAACCCCATTTTACTGAGTTGGATTTGACTTGCAAAACACCATAGCGAAACTTCATGTACAATGATTTTGCCAACTGTGGTTAGATTTCATCCAAGAATTGCTCAAAGGACGGAAGGGATTTTGTAAGAAGAAACTGGGATGTCAATCTACCATTATCTGAATTGTGTGAGACACTATTTTGCATGTGTGCCCAAAATTTTATTTTCAATATTATCTTGGAGGGTGGTGTCAATAAAACAGGTGTTTCCCAATCATGGCTCAACCCAAGTTTATAGAGCCATGTAAGCACGTGCTTAACCCACTGGAGACTTTCACAGTGGTCGAATCTTAGTATCTCTTCTAACCCTTCTTTGTAACTTGCAAGTTCTGCAGTGGTCCCCAATCGCACTCAAAACAACATTGGTCTTAATATAGCCTGATGGTCAATACGTTTTATATTTAAATCTATAACAATGGGGATGACTGGTGTACGTGCGGGAAGACGTAACAACGCTCTAAAAAACGTATTTTCTTCTACCGCAAACGTATTTCTGCAGGTGGCCCCCCAGAGTTCAGCTCCGTAGAGGGTTTATGATTATGCCCTATATTTATATACTTCTAATGCAGGTGACACTGCCTTAGTTATACTGTTCTGGTGTTTTTTCAGTATGGGCGCTGAATTTTGAAGCAAAATGGTCTTGCTTTTTTGCAAATGCGGGTGCCATGTAAATTTGGTATCAATTGTGATACCTAGATAGCTAAAATTCGATACATATTCTAACTTCTGCTTTTGAACGGAAATGTTCTTCTAGAATGATTTGTGCGGTTTGACTGCCATGTATTTTGTTTTGGAAGAATTTATTTCAAGGCCTTTCATATCACAATATTCACTAAATTAATTTAAAAGATTTTGGAGGCTCTTCGGCGTTTGAGATATTAAAATGGTGTCATCCGCAAATAAAAGGGCTGGTACTGGCGACCCCCCCTAGCTTCGGCGAATCATGCCTACACCCCAAAAGATGTTTTGGGGCGTAATTAACATATAAAGAAAAAAGGGTGGGTGCCAGTACGCATCCTTGTCTTACACCCCTCCATATGGGGATTCCTTCTGTAAGTTCTCCCCTAGGCCCCCATCTGACTTTCGCAAAGTTGTCTTCAGGAAGTCTCACTATCTGTGTAAGGAGTTCCTCTGGTACGCCCTGGTTTTTTAGGGAGCACCAGAGCAAATCTCTTGGTATGAGATCAAAAGCGGCCTTCAAGTCTATAAACGCTACATACAGATGGCCTTTCTTTAAAATCGTGTATTTCCACCCCATGCAAAGAAGTCTAAAAGCCTGATCGATTGTGCTGGTTTTTGCTCTAAACCCTGCCTGATACTGTGATAAAACATTGTTTTCCTCTGCCCACTCATTTAATTTTGATAAAATCTGCTTGGCATAAATCTTTTGCAGAGTATCAATAAGGCTTATTGGCCGGTAATTTGCAGGGTCTGAACGGTCTCCTTTTTTAAAAATTGTAGTAATTTCTGCCCCTTTCCACGATTCTGGTACTGGGGCACCTGCTGCCACAGCATTGAGAGAAGATTAGTGTATGGCCCCCAGACAGCTTTGTCATGATTCAACAGGTCACCTGGTATGTTATCAGGGCCTGGGGCTTTTCCGGGCTTGATTGCGTCGATTGCTGCCAAGGTTTCCTCTATACTGAAATAAGTGATATAGGTTTGTTCCGTATTATTAGTTGCTACAGGGTTTGTTACATCACATTGCTTGATATTTGTTAGTTTAATGGATGTCTCGGAGTACAATTTCGAAAAATGGTTGACCCAAGTGCCTGGGTCCAAAAAAAGATCCATACTATTTCTCCCCATTTTATTACCCTTGGCTATCAATCTCCAAAAACCCGCATGATCCTTAATTTTGGCTGGAGTTATCAATTCTGTCCAGACTCTATCATCCCACTCTCTCTTTGTTTGCGTTAGTAATCTTTTGTATTTTGCCCTTTTGTCTCTTAATGCTATAACATAATTTGATTTTGCTGCCATTATAAGCTCACTCTTTGCTTTGCGACACTCGCTATTGTACCACTGGTTGACTGAGGTGTGTGTAGCTGCATTCCCGACCCCATTCTCTCTAGGGATCTTACTCAGAATCAGTTTTAGTTTGTCTATCATTTTGTGATGAATCAGCACTATGGGAATCTCTGAAATAGGCAATTCGGTGTATGGTGAGATGACATCTATGAAAGTATTGTAGATCTTTATCATGGCCTCATCTTTGCCCACTATTGATGGCCATTTCAGGGCTCTACGGTTGTTGCTAACTGTAGGTTGGATTTGAAGTGGGTAACTATCGTTATTCCTCCTGTTTGTAAATTGGAAGAGGGAACCTACTACTATTAAACATAAGGGGTAGTGGTCGCTATCACCTCTAATTTCAACTTTTAGATCGTGGATGTAAGACCAGAAATTAGCCGATACCATTATATAGTCGATACTACTCTTGGTAGTGCCCCTGCTAAATGTGGGGGCACTCGGTCTATCCGACGGCAATCTGCCATTGCAGGCCCTAAGTCCCTGCCCTGAAACTAGTTGAATCAGTTGTGAGGCTGCGACTGTGCAGGGCACCGCAGGACCAGCTTCCAGAAAGGGGATGTTATTGGCCAAGTCCTCCTCTTCAAACATGTTTTCCAATCCGACTGATCCAGCGCAATATTAGCCAACGGCATTCATACACCATATACTCACTTGGGCCCATACATTCACACTACACTAATACTTACGCTGGGTGTCAGATGTACTCTTTTATCAAAAATCCCTGCTGCCAATTACCTTCTGATTGAAGAGTAATAACTTACCAATGGATCCTTTGCTAATTGGGAAGTTTAAAATGAGTGACATTCGCTATAATACATAATCCTGAAATAATCACTGAGTCAGGAAGTTTTAAAATGTTTATCTAAAGTTTTAGCAGAGTAAAATACAGAAAACACGGTACTTGATTGAAATACCCAAGAGAAAGCATAGGAACGAATTCTCTAATAAATGACAGTGTTTAAGGAAATAAGAGAGGATAGAGACAGCAGCGCAACTAAAGGTTGCAGTATAGTTACCTAAATACGAGAACCAAGCCCCTTAGCCAAGGAGTTGGAAAAGATAGGACCCTGGAAGGATGAAGAGCAAAGACCTCCTTCAGGATCAGGACAGGACTGGTGACCTCTCTATAACGACGCCTGCGCCGTTCCCCTCTCTGGTACTTGACTTCTCCTCGATTCTCCCGTCTAATGGACTCCGCCGCCCCCTCCTCAGGACCTCTTCCGGATAAGGATTCAGTCAGCAACCGATCAGCATGGCAGCCTGGAGCTCTTCTATATGTTCTCTCTTCTGTGGAATCTAGCTCTGACTAATTAACTAAGGCTATATTCTATTATACCCTTCTACGCCCATGTACCTCCCCTTAATGTTGCTAAAATATGGGACCACTACTTCTGATTGGGCAGGGACAGGGGGTGGATTCTCGTACCATGTCAATTTTGGCCTAAATTGTGAAGCCTATTGTCTTTACGTTCCCGCCCCTTCAAATTAATACATTCGCTTTATTTCCCACCCGTCTCACGACAAATGTTATACATTTTACAGGAGAAAAGTAACAATTTCTGTCCGCCGGAAACTTTGGGTACATCATCTTCGGCCAATAGGTCGTGGCCTTGGGAGACGTCCAAGTTGACTTCACTTGGCAGGCAGACAGGACACATGCGCAGAACCCTCTGTCTCTCGAGTTTCAAGACACCAACCCAGGCCCAAGTTTACGAATTACTAAAAGTGCAAGAAGAAAATATTAAAATCACAAATAAAATGTTTCACTGTATACCCACTTTCCCTAACTCTATTCCCATTTAATCATAATACTACCCTGCATTAGTAGCGTTAAGAAAACGACAATTTAATAATGACATGAGAGCAAGCTTAAGCATGTGAAAACATTTAGCGGCCATTTTAATGCACACTGCGCAGAAGCAGAAGTTTCCCACCAAGCAAAGAAAGACGTCACACCATGTGATCAGGTTGCGACATGCGCATTGAGTTTCCCGCGCTTTAGCGGCCATCTTGAGATATGGACAAGCGTTATTCATTAGTAAAACACATAGGCAAGCGTCTATCCCTCTTGTGTTTGTGAATGCAAAGGTTAGTTTTGACAATACAAATTTAATAAATTAATACTATGAGGAAGATTGCATACAAGCAAGTTTCAATTTTGAAACCTTGCTCCATCAATCCCCTCTCTGATGGCGTTTCTGAGCCATCAAAATACTACCCTCAATCAGATGCCAACTTCTAGCAATTCGTTTCATTCTCATTTTTACTTTTTCTATTCTTACATTCTCCTTTTAATTTCTTGTATAAATCACTTCTCCATTCTTCTAGTTCGATTTCATCTAGTTTTCTCTTCTTTCCTTTTCCTGTCACTTTATATGTTCCATTCTTTCTACAGCATTTGCACCATATTGTTATTGCTAAAATTATTATTGCTATCCCTGCTAAGGGTACTAATATTTGACCTATAAGTCCTTTCCCTATATTAGCAAACCAGGTTCCAATTGACGATATACTATTTGTCAATCTTTCCCATACACTATCAACTTCCAGTGGTTTAAGTTCTTTCTCAAGTTTAGTTATGTTCTGAATGTACGTTCCAATTTCTGCACTCTTATCAGGAATATAAGTGCAACAATGTTCCGTCTTCAATAATTTACAGACTCCTCCCTCTTTTGCCAATAGAATGTCAAGAGCAAGTCGATTTTGCATCACCATAGATCTAATCGCAACCATCTCCGTATTAATCATTAGAAAACCTCCAGCAGTATCCGTTGATAAACGATCAACCACTGTAGACAATTTACATATTTTCCTTGAGTTCAGAATTATTCCCACTGAAGGTATCAATGCACCAAATATATCACCTACAATTTCTGAAAAACTAGCTCTTTTTCTACGTATTAACTCATTATTGTTTTCATTGCTTCCAGTGTTTCTTTTTACGTGGTATATCTTTGGAAAAACTATTCCAAAATAACAACTTCCATACCACCTTGCAGGAAGCCTAAAGTAAGCCTTATTCCCACATACATAATAGATTCCAGGAAAAACTGAATCTGTTCCTCCTTTGAGTCCCCAACCTCCCAGAATTAAAAAATTGTGTTCACATTCACTGGTACCGATGAAAACATTGTTATAATCAGTCTTTAACCTATGAAGACAAATTTTCCCTTTCTTTACGAAATCCAGAGCCATTGCAGCTTGAGCTTTACTAGGTGTATAACTCCCTTCCTTCTCCGCCCAAGGTGGCAACTGAGCCTTATGCTCTGAAGCTTTCTTTTGAAAATCATGTCTTCTATCTTCTACTAAATTCAAAAATATCTTTTCTTCTTCTAGTAAAGAACATGTTAGATTGTGTCTATGTGCATGTGTTATGTCTATCGATTTCATAGTTAAGAAAAACTCTCCCATAAACTGTGCGTCTTGACTACTAAGCACTGGGTTCATACTCTTGCGAATCGGAACCTCAGAAAATATCACATCTAAGTTTGAATAATAATACTGTAGCCTACCTGTTCTATAAAATAAACTTGTTAATACACTACATGAGATGCCATATGTCAGTGGTAAATGATGATATGTTAATCCTTCCGCTACTGATTCAGGTAACTTCATACAGACATAACAATTACTAACTTCCATTGTGTCTACATACTGAAACAATAACTTTGTGAAAACATTTAAACTAGTGTCGTTATCAGCTATTTCATGATGAATTTCTGCCTCATCTTCTGCCATTAATTCTACTCTATTGCCCTTCATGTTTGCTGTCCTCCCTTTAGTTTCATTATTAATCTTCTTATCTATTATCATAAGGTAAGGAATTGCTACAATCAGGACTAACCATACTATAAGCACCAATACTAGACTACATATGCAGATTGCACAGCATCTCCTACAACAATTTCGTTTTGGTCTCCCAGTAACTCTATCATCAGGCATTTTTCGACAAGGAAGATTTCTCTTCTTATCTCTTCTTCTTTTCTTTAGATGATTCTTTTGTTTAGTCAGGGTGGTCTTGTTTCTTCTTCGTATGTTAGTTCTGCACTTGTTCCTTCGCCACCACTGTCACTTGACTCTGAGCTTTCAAAATCTTCAAGAATGATATAAGTCCAGTCAGGACCCTTGAATTTGTTATTCACAAGTCTCAGTCTTTTACTTTTTCTTTTTCCTGACTTTTTCTCTTGTTCAGTTTGACTTGTCACTTCAGGTACTTGTTCTGGATCTTCACTTCTGGTTGTTATGTGGTATTTTACTCTTTTAATGACACTTGGCCAATGATCTCCTTTTCTTGTCTTCTTGGTTGGCACTGTTTCTTTGTTATCGTCTTCAGAGATCTCGTTATTTTCACTGCTTAATACTGTTTTGTTTTCTTTGATTACTGCCTCTTTTGTTTGTTCTTTTTCAGGTCTGATTGGTTTCTTTTCAGTAGCTCCACAATGACTTTCAAGATGTTGGCTTTGTTCCTTTTTTATTTCTTTATGTTCATTTGTATTAACCCCTTTTTCTTTAGTGAATTCTTCTTGATCTAACTGCTTCTGATCAGGGCTTATTGCACTGTGAACTTCTGCAGCCTGACCTGATTCTTCTAAACCTGTCTGTCCCTCTTCAAAGTTTATTAAATCTTCACTGTTTTTAGTCCAATTTTCTTTCCCTATCTGATTTAGTTCAGGATCTTTTACTATCTTTTCTTCTTGATCCTGAACTGTCTTCTTCTTCACCTATCTGATCTTCTTCAATTTCTTCCAATTTTGTTTGATTTCTCGTTCTGTAATATACTTCAGGAACTTCTACCACTGGTATCCAATCCTGACTTGTGCTCGGTTGTTCTCCGTCAGCTTCTCTCGAACCTCTAGCCTGAGATTCCTCAGCTGGGCAACCTTCAGCTTCTTCAGTGATTGGCGTTGTCTGTGAATTCTCTTCTTCAGGTTCTGGTACTCTCTTTGTGTGGCTTACGTGAATCCAATTAGGAAATCTTGCACACTTCACTGCTGTATTGGTGGTCAATATGACTTGACAAGGTCTGCTCCACCTGGGTGATAGACACGTTTCTCTGGTGTGATTCTTCACTACCACCCAATCACCAGGATTCAGATCATGTTCTAGTTCAGGCTGCCTGGAAACTGCGTCTTCTCCAACCTGATGAGAGACAGAACGCACTAGGTCAGCCAATCCTTTGCAATAATCCAAAACCATATCATCAGATATATTCACCAGTTTGTTTGTGGGAACATGTGTTTGTCTCATTGCTCTTCCCATCATTATTTCATGGGGGCTCAATCCTGTTGTTCTGTCAGGTATGCTTCTGAGTCCCATCAGGACAAGTGGCAATGCATCTGGCCACTCTAATGATGTTGATGCACACATTTTTCCCAATCTTGACTTTATAGTGCCATTCAATTGTTCAACCACTCCAGAAGCCTCTGGGCGATATGCACAGTGCAATTTCTGTTTGATTTGAAATGCTTCACATATTATCTGGATCACTTCGCTATTAAAGTGTTTTCCTCTATCTGATTCCAAAGATACTGGGAAACCAAACCTAGGTATGAGCTCACGTAACAACAGTTTTGCAACTGTAATACTGTCATTTCTCCTAGTAGGGTAAGCCTCCACCCACTTTGAAAACAGACACACTATGACTAGTACGTATTTCAGCCCTCTACATGGTGGTAACTGTATGAAGTCGAACTGGAGTCTTATAAATGGGCCCTCTGCCTTTCCAATCTTTCCAAACCCAATTATCGTTTTCCTGCCTGGATTATGCATTTGGCAAGTTAGACATCTCTGGCAAAGACTCTCTGCAACAGCCCTGAATTTGGGATTGTACCAATTTTGTCTGAACAGCCTAATCATTGCGTCTCTCCCTATGTGTGTGTCTCCATGATGCATTCTAGCCATTTGTGAGAGTAAACAGTCTGGCATGACTGGTCTGCCATCTGCACTGATCCATACTTCATCTTCTCCTCTTTGGGAACAACCCACTTTGATCCACAAATTTTTCTCACTTTCATCAACCTCATCTTGCAATTTCTTCACCTCATTCCAAGTTTCAGGTGGCATATACAGCATAAGTTGGCAGCTGATTCCCATTCTTTCCACCCTCTTATTGACTGACGTTCTGGTTTTGGCACAATGTTGAGCCACCAAGTCTGCATATCTGTTGCCGACTACCACCCAGTCATCTCCTGACTGGTGTGCGGCACATTTCACCACAGCCAATTCTTTTGGTGATTGTATTGCTTCTAGCAATTCCCTTACAAATTGTCCATTTTTAATGGGGGATCCTGAAGAAGTCATGAAATCCCTCTGCATCCACAGTTGGCCAAAATCATGCACGACCCCGTAACCATATTGACTATCAGTAAATATGGTCACTCTCTGATTCCTCCCAATTTTGCAAGCTTTTATCAAAGCTATCAATTCAGCTACTTGTGCAGATTTGACTCCTGGTAAATAGGATGCTTCGACTATTCCAGTTAATTCACATACCGCATAGGCAGCAGTTAGTTTACCATCTTCATGTCTTTGACATGAACCATCGACAAATAGCTCCCTGTCTGGCTTTTTAAGAGGCTGTTCCTCTATGTCTGGGCGTGGTTTTGTACATAATTCTGTAATCTGTACACAATCATGTTCATCTTCTTCGTCATCTTTATTTGTTTCATGATATGGGTCTGGCAATAAAGTTGCTGGATTTATTATTGTACACCTTACCATGGTCACATTTTCAGCACCCATTATTATCCTCTCATATTTAGTCAGCCGACTAGGAGTAAGATGCTGAGTTCGGGTTCTTGTCAATAGAATGACAACTGCATGTGGAACATACACTTTTACAGGATGTCCCATCACAATTGACTCGCTTTGTTCAATGCTTAAACAAGTCGCTGCCACTGCTTTTAAGCATCCTGGCAACGCGGCTGCTACTGGGTCCAATGTAGCAGAAAAATATGCTATAGGACGTCTGTCTAGTCCATGTCTCTGAGTTAAGACAGAAAGTGCACAATTTTCTCTCTCTTGACAGAATAATGCGAATTCTCTTTTATAATCAGGCATGCCTAAGGCAGGTGCTGAACAAAGTGCGTTTCTCAATTTTACAAAAGCTTCTACACTTTCATCCTCCCATTCAACAGGGTCCTTTGCTTTCTTTTTCGTCATGTTAATTAAGGGTTTAGCCAACATGGAAAAATTTGGTATCCATTGTCGACAGTATCCTACTATTCCTAGGAACATTCTCACTTGTCTTTGGGTTACAGGCATTTGCATTCTCTTTATTAATTCTACTCTTTCAGAGGTTACTCTTCTTTTTCCCCTCTCAATTTGGTGTCCCAGATATTTAACAGCTGTCCTGCAAAACTGTAACTTTTCAGGTGAGACTTTATGCCCTTCCTCAGCCAAAAGATTTAATAAGGCTATGGAATCGACAACACAGTCTTCTCTGGTGGTCGACGCTACTAATAAGTCGTCGATATATTGAACTAAAACTGAGCTTCCTGGCATCACTAGTTTTTCAAGGCACTTTTTCAGTATCTGATTGAAAATGGAAGGACTTTCTGTGTACCCCTGAGGAACACGGTTCCACACATAGACTTTGTTCTCAAATTTAAATGAGAAAAGATACTGGCTGTCTGGATGCAATGGTATTGAAAAGAATGCTTGACATAAATCAATTACTGTGAACCATCCTGCATTCCAAGGAATCTGATATAGGATTACTGCAGGATTTGGTACTATAGGACAACATGGTTCTACAATCTTATTTATTTTCCTCAGGTCCTGAACAATCCTATATTTTCCACTAGGTTTCTTTAGTCCCATGATTGGTGAATTGCATGGGCTACTCATTACTTCTTTTAGAATGTTTTGTTTTACCATTCGATTGATTTCTTCAATGACTCCTGCTTTTACTTCTGCACTCATTTTGTATTGTTTAGTATTTGGGAAAATCGCACCTTCTCTTACAGTGATTTGAACTGGATCTATTTTTGCCATCAGTCCTACTTCTTTTCCGGTGAAATCCCATACTATTGGGTTTACTGTACCTTTTAATTCTTCTGGCAACTCATCTTTTGTTATCAGCGAGAACATTTCATCTATTTCTGTACCTTGTTTTGCAACCATAATTTTATATACATGGTCCTCATCTGGTGTCTGAACTGCCACACCATCCGGCGTGCAGAAAATTGTACAGTTCATTTTGCACAATAAATCTCTACCTAATAAATTCACTGGGCTAGAATCGCACACTACAAATTGGTGCATTTCTCTGAAGTTTCCAATTTTAACTTCCATTGGTTCGGTAAGAGGTGTTCTAATTCTTTGATTAGCTACCCCCACTACTTGGATATCTTCACCAGAGAGAGGAAGGTCTGGGATGTCTGCTGATCTCACAGTAGACCTGGTAGCACCAGTGTCCAAAAGGAAAGTAATATCATTACCTTTCACATTTCCTTCAACATATGGACCAGACTGATCTACCTGTAAGGATGCGCCAAGTATGCACTCCTTCTTCCCCTCTCCTAGGCACCGTCATGAGTCGAATTTACAATAATTGTCCTGCAAAAGAAATTGTGATGTCATATAATCATTCTTATCACTCCCTCCTGGGTATCCAATGTCTGTACCATGTTTTGCTCTGCTTACATTACCCTGAACAGGTGGAGGTGGTAATTGACTCTGGGGATTTACACCCTGCTGTGAGTCATTCTGCGTCTGTGGATTTAAGTTTTGATTTGGGCCATTATTATTCCGAATCTTTTTACATTCATCCTTCCAATGCCCCAATTTTCCGCATCCATGACAAGGAAATTTCTTTTTAGCCTCTTCTCTACTCATTCGTCCTCTAAATTTTCCACCATTTCCCGTATCACCACTCGTTCCAGAATCTTTTCCTTGATTTTCACTCGGATTTTCCAAATTAATTCCCTGTTTCTCAGCCATTTTCACCTGTGCCCACATCACCTTTTCTTGTAATTTCTTGTGTCTATCCTCAATATCGTCTCCACAATATTTTGCATACTTCAGAATCTCATCTATGGGCTTTCCCTGCCAACACAGCATGTGTTGTTTAATCATCTGGCAAATCTCTGGCTTCAGACCGTAAACAAACCGATACACAAACTGACTCATGTTTTTGTCTCCAATGTCCTCGAATCCACTATACTGTTTGAACACCTGCAATAGGCGCTCATAGTAAGAATGTACTGTTTCACTGGCTTCTTGGGTTGTTCGATCTATTTTCACCCAATCTGTTTCTTTCGGGGGTATTTTCCCTTTCAGGTATGTTATCACCTGCTGATACTTTTTCATTACATCATTTGACGGGGCACCTGTTTTTGGATCTCTGGGATACTCATCACTTGGCCAATCCACTGTGATTTTACAATCTGTCCATAAATCGGCAGGTACCACTATGTCAAACAAACCGTCTAAATCCTTCAACAATACCTTTGACACCTTCACAAACCTTTCAACCTGCTTGTACCATTCAATTGGCTTTTCCCTCAGCTTTGGAAAATCATTCGTAAATGATAAAATATCCTGTCTGCTCCATGGGACATGTACATATCCTCCTCCTGCAACTTCTCGCATTGGATACATCTGGTCTGCTTTTCCTGCTTCCTTCATCACATATTCTGATGCTGTTCTACTTGTTCGTGCTTCTTCCTTTTTCTTGGCCCACCTAGATCTCCATTTATCTAGATCTCCCCATTTTTGTAAAACTAACATTAATTCTCTTATTTGCAGTCTTCTTCCAGATGCATTCATATTTTTTAAATCTTTGTCTGCAAATTCTGCTCTATATGGTTTCTGTAATACTTTTGATCTCCCTATTTCGATTCCCATCTGTAGTGCTAAATTGGACAATTTTTCATGGAATATCTTTACATTTCTGGTGATACTCCTACACAAGAATAATAATTCTTCATCATCATAGGTATTCAAGCGTTCTACTCCTACATTTCCTGCTATTATTTCTTCTAATTCGACTTTCAATTTATGGATATCCAGTACTTTTGGAGGTGTGCACTGTTTAACTGACCCTTGTACCCATCTTTCTAGATCTTCAGGTGTTACTATGGTAGCACTTTTTGTTCCTGATGAAGTTACTAAACTTACATCTTTTGAACCTCCAGGTACATCACTTCTTGGAGTATTATTTACAGAACCTCGAATAGGTAAATCCATGAGTGATATTGTGGATTCACAGTCACTAAATTGATCCTCAATTATAACTGGAGCTTCAGGTTTGGGGTTACTCACAGGAGTATTCATAGGAGTCGGTACAGGTATCAATGGAGGGCAGTTTCCTTGAGTACCATATAATGGAACTACTGGACCAATTGTTACAGGAATAGTCAATGAATCAGGATGTACTTTTATCTGAGTTATTTTCCGTACTAATTCTGCTCTAGTCTTTTCTAAAGCTTCCTTTTCTTTATCATGAAGTATTCTAGTCGGGGTGAATTCATGCATTACCTTTGGTACCATTGGAGTTTGTGGTGGTGCACTAGGAGGGCATCTACTTGTCCCTTCCTGATATGGTGGGGGATTTCTTAACATTTCTTCCATAAATTCGTCTTCTGAATCCTCATTTCTTATTAAATGTTTTGTCTTTTCTGTACATTTGCCCCCTGATTTTTCTCCTTCTGTGAATAATGGATACAGTCCCTCTGTAACCATTGCCCTTCTCCATTGTTTCATCTGACCCTCTCTTGACTCACGTAAATATCTAGGGTAAAATCCTGGGTAACTCCTATTACTTCTAGATCTATCCCGCTCAAATGCTTCGGTTTCCCATTCTTCTAGGGCTTCATACTGGGTTAATCTAGGTCTGGGTTCTAAGTCATTCATCCTCAATCTTAAATTTTGAAGAATTCGCCCATTGAACGTGCCATTCTGGGGAAATGCTAATACTCCATCATTTTTGGTGTATTCTATCCAATTCTCCATCCATACACAGGTATGATAACCTCTCTCCATCATCATAAAAGATGCTGGCGTTTTAGCTGGTGGAATAATAATTCCTTCTCTAGTTTTGATTGGTTTGTCCTTTTTAAAATAATTCTTAATCTTTTGTAAGAATGACATTTTTCTCCTTTCTCCGTACATTCTATCTAATCTTCGGTGTACAAAATTATATTCTGCAAAACCTAGGAATCTCCTATCCGGACAAGTTCCTATTAAAGTCGGATCGCGTTTTAACATGCAATCCTTTCTCCACTAAAAATTTCGCTTCTAAAATCTTGACCAATCAAATGTCTGCTATCTTTTATTTCCGAGCCAATCCTTGCGCGGTCTTTTGGTGACGTTTCTCTGTCAACCCCTCCTTTACAATCTGCTCTTTTCTGTCCTCGCTGGTTTAACCAATCCTAGCGCGGCACCTGTGACGTCAATACTACTCCTGACTACTGACTCCGCCTTTACAAGGGTTTTCCCACACCCGCTGTTTCAACCTACCACAGCGCGGCGTTTTGTGACGTCAGCTCCCTCTCCGGCAACTGACCCTCCCTTTACAAAAATTTACGCAAACTTATTTTCTCTATAAATCTTAATTAAATTTCAGTAACAACATAAAACATTCGCTATCGTGCCAGTTTCCACAAATTTTGAAAAAGGATAGTTTCTTCCACACTTTAGTAAAACCCTTCCGTTTACTAATACATACACTACGAGTAAAACACTTCCGTCTACTCTTCACACAAGCTCCAGAAGTACCTGTTACTTCTTCAATGTTACCCTTACTAGGTGATATAACATCAAATTTTTATCAGCGTACCCTTTTTGCTATTACTCACACGCATAGAGTCCCTAACGAGTACTTGAAGTCCTGCGTAACTTCTCAGTACTATTTCTGCCTGACAGATAACCTCACTGCAGTATGGCTTCCACTTGCCACCCACTATTCTTTTTCCCTACCCCGGGGTATTCTGGACAACATATAACAAAACTCAAAATTAAGCGGATGTTAGTTCATGAAAAAAAAAAAAAATACAAATACAAATAAAATTCTCATTACCCAATTAACAAAGAGTAACAACAACCATCCTCTGCTTACCAGAAAACTGATCCAGCGCAATATTAGCCAATGGCATTCATACACCATATACTCACTTGGGCCCATACATTCACACTACACTAATACTTACGCTGGGTGTCAGATGTACTCTTTTATCAAAAATCCCTGCTACCAATTACCTTCTGATTGAAGAGTAATAACTTACCAATGGATCCTTTGCTAATTGGGAAGTTTAAAATGAGTGACATTCGCTATAATACATAATCCTGAAATAATCACTGAGTCAGGAAGTTTTAAAATGTTTATCTAAAGTTTTAGCAGAGTAAAATACAGAAAACACGGTACTTGATTGAAATACCCAAGAGAAAGCATAGGAACGAATTCTCTAATAAATGACAGTGTTTAAGGAAATAAGAGAGGATAGAGACAGCAGCGCAACTAAAGGTTGCAGTATAGTTACCTAAATATGAGAACCAAGCCCCTTAGCCAAGGAGTTGGAAAAGGTAGGACCCTGGAAGGATGAAGAGCAAAGACCTCCTTCAGGATCAGGACAGGACTGGTGACCTCTCTATAACGACGCCTGCGCCGTTCCCCTCTCTGGCACTCGACTTCTCCTCGATTCTCCTGTCTAATGGACTCCGCCGCCCCCTCCTCAGGACCTTTTCCGGATCAGGATTCAGTCAGCAACCGATCAGCATGGCAGCCTGGAGCTCTTCTATATGTTCTCTCTTCTGTGGAATCTAGCTCTAACTAATTAACTAAAGCTATATTCTATTATACCCTTCTACTCCCATGTACCTCCCCTTAATGTTGCTAAAATATGGGACCACTACTTCTGATTGGGCAGGGACAGGGGGTGGATTCTCGTACCATGTCAATTTTGGCCTAAATTGTGAAGCCTATTGTCTTTACGTTCCCGCCCCTTCAATTTAATACATTCGCTTTATTTCCCACCCATCTCATGACAAATGTTATACATTTTACAGGAGAAAAGTAACAATTTCTGTCCGCCGGAAACTTTGGGTACATCATCTTCGGCCAATAGGTCGTGGCCTTGGGAGACGTCCAAGTTGACTTCACTTGGCAGGCAGACAGGACACATGCGCAGAACCCTCTGTCTCTCGCGTTTCAAGACACCAACCCAGGCCCAAGTTTACGAATTACTAAAAGTGCAAGAAGAAAATATTAAAATCACAAATAAAATGTTTCACTGTATACCCACTTTCCCTAACTCTATTCCCATTTAATCATAATACTACCCTGCATTAGTAGCGTTAAGAAAACGACAATTTAATAATGACATGAGAGCAAGCTTAAGCTTAAGCTTAAGCTTAATGAAAACATTTAGCTGCCATTTTAATGCACACTGCGCAGAAGCAGAAGTTTCCCACCAAGCAAAGAAAGACGTCACACCATGTGATCAGGTTGCGACATGCGCATTGAGTTTCCCGCGCTTTAGCGGCCATCTTGAGTTATGGACAAGCGTTATTCATTAGTAAAACACATAGGCAAGCGTCTATCCCTCTTGTGTTTGTGAATGCAAAGGTTAGTTTTGACAATACAAATTTAATAAATTAATACTATGAGGAAGATTGCATACAAGCAAGTTTCAATTTTGAAACCTTGCTCCATCACAACTATAGGTTCAAATTTACAGTTAAAGTACCCCCCTACGATTACCATTGCCCTAGGGTCAATTGTTCTCAAAAATTTATCTAGCAACTCTATAACAGGGGATACCTTACTAGAAGGACTTGGTCTGTTGTAAACATTTGCTATGTAAATTTCAGTTTTATCAGATGTTACTATCTTTATCCCCATTATATCTAGTGCCGGAATTTCCAACTGAGTTATGTTCACACTTAGGGTGATTTTTACCCAGAGAACAAGACCACCCAATGGTCTACCTCTTACTGAGGGGGTAGCGCTAACACTAAATGTTTTGTATCCAAGCTTATAGGGGGTTTCTAATGCCCATGTTTCCTGTAATAGACAAATTTCACTGTGATTAATATACTCCTGCCATTCACCATCTTTTAATTTACGTTTCAGCCCTGCTATATTCCACGATGTCAAACGCAATTCTGATTGCTCAATTTGTTTACTCCTTGGATGTGGATTGTCTAGGACATAATCAGCTCCTTTTTCTCCCCTGTCTACTTGATTAGCGTGATGCTTAACAGTGAGGTCAGATGGAACTAACTCTATGTCAGGAGAGGTATGGGACCTCACGCTTTGTTCAAGTATTGGGGTTAGGGTTGGCTGTCAATCAATGGCCTCCAAATTATGCCCTAGGATGTCAGAATTTGATTGTGATCTAGAATTAGTAGTTTCTTGTCACCTTCTGTCACTGCTGATTTACGCTGTCAAAAAGGCAAAGCAACCACTGTTTGTATGCTTCATTGACTATAGCTCTGTATTCAACCACGTAGATCACGCAAAGCTATGGCAGAAACTAAAATAATGGGGCATCCCACCAGCCCTCTTAAACCAACTGATTTTACAACACACGGACACCTGGGTTAAAATGAAGTTGGGAGCCGGAACGCACTTATCTAGGCTCATTAACACCACCAAAGGGCTAAAACAAGGGTGTGTCCTAGCTCCCTCCCTCTTTAACCTCTTTATGGCTGACCTTCTGGGGAAACTGGACAAACGATTATCACACGCCCCGGATCTTGGACACATGTCTCTTTCCAACCTTCTTTACGCGGACAATCTTGTCTTAATAAGCAGAACGCCAATCAGACCACAGCACCTACTAGACAATACTAAAGACTTCTCACAAGCAAAAGCTCTACAAGTCAACCCAAGCAAAATAAAAACAATGGCAATAAATTATACTAAGAAGAAAAAGCTGCACTGGCAACTGGATGGGCATCGCCTAGAACCAGTAACTGAATATAAATACCTCAGAGTCTTACTGGACAGCAAAGGCTCTTACAAACTGCAGAGGAAGGCCCTGCAGCGAAAAGGCATATCAACAACAATAACAATGAAGCTCCTAAAAAAAGCACCACCATGCCTGAGCTTAGACCCATTACTTCAGATCTTACAGACAAAACGACTACCAACGTTAACCTACGGAAGCGAGTCAATGCAAAGGAGGGACGTGATCGACTTGGACAAAATCATCTTCAGTACCTATAGAACGATCTTACACCTCCCGAGCTATACTTCTCCAGCACAAACACGGCTAGAATTCAGCCTACAGAAACACACTATTGCAAGAAGGGGGCGTTCATAAAAAGCTGGCACAAGATTAGGGGGGGCTGAGCAAGGCTCTCTGAATTCACACCTCTGGGCTGAACTGTCATATCGGGGAAACTCAACAGCCAGAGAGT
The DNA here is from genome assembly GCA_963921515.1 of Calotriton arnoldi. Taxonomy (NCBI): domain Eukaryota; kingdom Metazoa; phylum Chordata; class Amphibia; order Caudata; family Salamandridae; genus Calotriton; species Calotriton arnoldi. Next base: position 207,375 of record CAWUFW010017554.1, read on the forward strand.
ACCTCCTAGATTCCCTATTGAAATTAAGCCTGACTAATTTGTGAGAGATCCTCGCAACTCACCAGAGCTTCAAAAAAACAGTAACAAAAGCCATAAAAGCAATATCCTTAATCAGAGATAAAGCAACTGTGGCAAAAAGGGCACACAACTGGTCGGTTCTCAAGGACTACACAGCTGTCAAACCACAACCATACCTGAGCGCAGGATTCAATACTATGACGAAGCAGAATTTTTTAAGATACCGCCTAGGCATTCTTCCAATACTCCTGCACCTACCTCCCTGGAAAAGGAAACCAGGAGAGCACATCTGCCACCTTTGCGGAAAAGGAAGAGAAGATCTTGTTCATATAATCTGCATCTGCCCAAGCGTACTGGACGTCAGACGCGCAATGCTCCGCCCCATCTTCAATCAAAAAGGCATTGGGTCCTGCAGGCAGGCAGTGAAGCTCTGCTTCAACTCAACCACCACTTAACTAAACTGACACTTCTCAAAATTCTTCAGCAAAGTAGAAAGGAGACTTGCCCAAATTTCTTCTTAAAATGAAGCCATAAGGGAGTAAAAATTCAACTGGGCCAGAAGAATACCAATTATCCAAACACGAGTAAGTCAGGCTGCTATAAAAACTTTTTAACCTTTGAGAATGCCATTGATTTACGCAAAACACACATAGAACTCACACTCAACAAACCTGGAAGCAGACGAAGCCGGTAAAACAAATAAGCAGCCATAAACCAAAGCAACACAAAAATCCTAGCTAAATGACTGTTTTGCACAGCAAACTTTGCACAACGAACTAGTTGCAGCCTATATTTTAAGGTGTATTTTAAGATGGTTTTAAAAAAAAATTAATATCTTGTTTCATGTTATGTAAATGAACTTATCAAGTGACGTGTATGCAAATGGTTTTTATGAATCATGCATAACAAAAATTAACTTCAAACTTCGTTCTAGCCACTCATATAATCTAGTGGTACCAAAAATCAAAAAAGCAAGCTGGGGAGGAAGAAACTTTATCTTCTCCACTGCAAACCTACGGAATGGGCTACCTTAGCACCTGAAAACCCAAAATAGCTTGCCCATCTTTCAGAAATCTCTCAAAACATGGCTGTTTTGAAATACATAGTTCAAGTGATATCCCAATATGCTTCACCTGGTTTCCATTTACTGCAGTCTAACGATGTCTCCATTTTCACCAGCGCCAAAACGCCTACGGGCATATGCACGCTCAAAAAATCTTTCATTCATTCATTCATTCATTTATTCATTCATTCACTCATTCATTCACAAGGACAGCTGATGCTGTGGTATGATCGTCATAGATGTTGAAGTGGTGGATTACATGAGTAAAGGAAGTAGCAATGTTCATACCAATTTAATTTGGGTAAAGAATGATATGATTCCTGGATCAGGTTTATAAGGTGAATGGCTTAGAACTCATTATAATTACATACATTAAAAAAAATTAAAACCTGTGAAATACTTACCCTACTTTAATGCAGTACCCTCACAGAATCATCTGCGCACATAATACATAATCCTTCCAAATTTCTGCAAAATCCGACTGACGGTTTTCACGCTATGTGAAAATACATTAGTCTAAGAAAAATGCATTGTATTACAAGTCCGTTTTGGGATCCCCCTTTTTTCTATGCACTCCCTTGACAAAACACAGCAAAACCTTCAGGACTCCAAGAATAAAACTGGGGCAACCGGTCTGCGAAGTTTCGCGGACATTCATCAATATATATGCGTTGAATTTGGAAAATTAAATAAATTAATCTCACTACTTGGAGTGCCAGCTGTTTCTCTGGATATATATGTGTGTGTGTTTTTATGTGTACAATGTTTACAATTAGTCGCAAATTATTGTGATACTTATGTTCCGGTTTCACGGAACAGTGGTGAAGATCACGTGTTTTTGATAAAGTGCAAAACACATATATACACCTTTTGCAATTATTGTTTGAGTACAGCTGTTTACTAATATACTGTTTGAACTGTATTTCACAAAGTTTCAATGACGCCGGTCTTCGCGACGACGCCGGTCTTCGCGACGACGCCAGTCTTCGTGATGACGTCGGTAATCGCGAGGATCATGTAACCTGGAAGCAAAGAGATACGATTGGAGGAGACACATTTCCTTAACCTGTGTAGAAAGTTCCCACCTGTTTTTTTTCTTGAAGGTTCCAGTGGGTTTATACTTTTTTCTTGGAGGTGTGCTGCACTGCTTGTGCAGAACTTTGATTGGGAATTTTTTTTGTCATTTTCTAAAATCAAAATGGCAACAGGAGGAAGTGACCAAGACCAGGCGCCTCAGCAAGCAGAGGAGCAGGAGGCAAAGCTGCATCAAGAAGACTCTGGTGATGAAGGACCACCCCCTAAAAAGCAAAGCATTGTTTGGGGTTTCCTTAAGATTCCAATGGGGGAATCCAAAACAGTGGCGAAATTAATCAAATGCAGCATATGTGATAAGACCCTTTTCTAGGGGTACCGGCAAAAAGTTTTCATGTGATACAACAAGCATGCTATACCTCCTTAAAATGTATCACTTGTACAGATCTTAAGACGGCACAGAAGTAGAGTTCTGGAGAGTGACCATGTACCTCTAGGCCCGCACCACCTGGTCCCGGAGAGAGAGTGCCAACAGAAGTGGAAAGACGACGGTAAACAGCCATTACATCGTGACTGTTACCACGCATACCATTACAATGCAGGCATTACCATGCATGCGTTGTAACAATACGTAGACTTTACTATGCATTTTTTTTTACAACATATGTGCTTTTACTGCGCATGCCTTTACAACTAATTTTGTTTTAAAGGTATGTATGGTAAAAGCACATATGTTATAAAAAAATATAGGCGATCCACGTCGTTGTGAGGAAACAGAGGCTCTTCCGCTTCCTCTCAATGACGTGCTGCTCCCCTCAGATGAGCTGCCTGCACCGCAAGAACCACGAGGAGGTAAAGGTAAGGGGGATTGAGCCTGGGGTTACTAACTTAGGGGCTGGGGGCCATGGGGGGGGGTCGTGTAGGGGTAATGTTTTAGGATTTAGGGTAGGGCAAGGGCTGGGGCCGGGGATGGGGTCGTGCAGGGGTAGTGTTTTAGGGTTTAGGGTAGGGTAAGGATTGGGGGTCGGGGGGTCATGCAGGGGTAGTGTTGTTTGAGGGTTTAGGGTAAGGAAAGGACTGGGGGTCGGGCGGGGGTCATGCAGAGGTGGTGGTTTAGGGTTTAAGGTAGGGAGAGTACTGAGGGCCCGGGGTAGAGGGTCATGCAGGGGTAGTGTTGTTTTAGGGTTTAGGGGAGGGAAAGGATTGGGGGTTGGAGGTCGTGCAGGGGTAGTGTTTTAGGGTTTAGGGTAGGGAGAGGACAAGGGCCGGCGGGTAGTGGGTCATGCAGGGGTAGTGTTGTTTGAGGGTTTAGGGTAGGGAAAGGACTGGGGGTCGGGGGCGTAGTGCAGGGGTAGTGGTGTTTTAGGGTTTAGGGTAGGGAAAGAACTGGGGGTCAGGACGGGGGTCATGCAGGGGTAGTGTTTTAGGGTTTAGAGTACGGCAAGGGCTGGGGGCCAGGGGTTAGGGGGTCGTGCAGGGGTAGTGTTACTCACCTTAATCACTTTTACCAAGTGTATGCCTTTACCACACATGCCTATGCGTTGTAATGGCATGTGTGGTAAAGGCATATGTGTGGTAAAAGAATGCGTTGTAATGGTAGGTCGTTGTAAGCATACTAGCATAGTAATACCCACGTTGTAATGGCACGCGTGGTATTAGTACGCGTAGTAATGTCATACATTCAAGACCATACCCAGAAATCTCTCCTAAATTAAGGCATGCTGGCACATATTGGCTGGACTGTAGTACTACTCTCACAACTGGTGAGCAGTCTATCAATGTTATTTTGGAGACAGCAGGGAAACACACCTGCTAATTTTTTTTTTATTATTTACTCCAGTATTTGCACAGTTTTTATGTCTGTGATTAGACTTTTTCTCCCCTCATTGCCGTTTTGTTTGAAGAAAAATACAAAACATTACAAAATGTTTGAAAATAAAAAAAATACAAAACACAATTCTAAAAAAAGAAGAAGCCTTTCATGGTTAAAAAGGGAGAAACTGTATGTCTGTGTGTATATATAAAGAGGAGTGGTTGTATAAATGTGTGACTGAGTGTTTTAGTGACTCCATGGGTGACTGATTGGGTGTGTAAGTGTCTATATAGATGAGTGACTGGCTCTTTGAGAGAGTGACTGGGTGGATGAGTGCCTATATTTGTGCCTAGGTTACTGTACGAGTGAGTGTGTGAGTGGTTTAGGAGGGAACGAGTGGGTGTATGAGTAGCTGTATGAGTGAGATAGTGAGTGTGTAAGTGGCAGTATGAGTCTGTGAGTGATTGTGTGAGTGTTTGAGTGAGTGAGAGGTTGCATGAGAGGATGTATCGGTGAGTGAGTGAATGATTGTATGACTGCCTCTGTGGGTGGGTGAGTGAGTGACTGTGTGAGTGGCTGTATCTGTGAGTGAGTGGGTGTGTGACAGCTTGTATAGGTGAATGAGTGGTAGTGTGAATGGTTGTATGAGTGGTTGTCTGAATGATTGAGAGGGTAGATGAGTGGGTGTGTGAGGGCTTGTATAGGTGAGTGAGTGGGTGTGTGCATAGCTGTATGAGTGAATATTTGGATGTGTAAGTGGGTATGACTGAGTAAGTGGATGTTTCGAGTGGATGTTTGCTTAAGTGAATTTGGTTGCGAGTGGATGTATTGGAGAGTGAGTTTTTTTGTGAATGGCTATATGGGTGACTGAGCAGATGTGGGAGTCCTTGTATGGATGTGTGAATGGGTATGTAAGTGGTTGTATGAGTGTGTGAGTGAGTGTGTGAGTGCTTGTATGGGTGAGTAAGTGGCTGTGTTGTGAGGCTGTATGGGTAAGTGAGTGGGTGTGTGATTGCTTCTATGGATGTGTGAATGGGTATGTAAGTGGCTTTGTGAGTGTGTGAGTGGTTAAATGGGTGAGTGAGTGGCTCTGTTGAGAGGCTGTATGGGTGAGTGAGTAGGTGTGTGAGTGGCTAGATGGGTGAATATGTGCATGTGTAAGTAGCTATATGGGTGAGTGAGTGGCTGTGTTAGTTTATGTGTAGGTGAGTGACTGGGTGTGTCAGTGGCTGTATGGGTGAGTGAGTGTATGAGTGCAGTATAGGTGAGTGCATGTGTGGTGTGAGTAGCTGTATGAGTGAGTGAATGGGTGTATAACTAGCTCTATGGATGAGTGAATGGGTGTGTGAGTGTTTGTCTGAATGACTAAGAGGGTCGATGAGTTGGTCTATTGGTGAGTGAATGCGTGTGTGAGTGGTTGTCTGGGTTAGTGAGTGGGTGTGTGAGTGGCTGAATGGGGGAATAAGTGGATGTATGAGTAACTGTATGGGTGAGTGAATGAAAGTGCCAGTGGCTGTATGAGTAAGTAAATGGGTGTTTGAGTGGCTATATGGGTGAGTGAGTAGATATATGAGTAGCTATATGGATGAGTGACTGCTAGTGTCAGTGGCTGTTTGGATCAGTGAGTGGCTGTGTGAATGGCCTTATGAGTGAATGATCGCTACTATGAGCAGCAATATGGGTAAGTGACTGGTAGCATGAGTGACTGTATGGGTAAATTAATGGGCATGTGAGCAGCTGTATGGGTGAGCGAGTGGTAGTGTAAATGGCTGTATGGATAAGAGAGCAGCTATGTGAGATGATGTATGAGTGAGGCAGTGGGTGTATGAGTGGCTGCATGGGTGACCGAGTGAGTATATGAGTGGTTGTATGGGTGAGTGACTAGGTGCATCAGTGACTGTGTGGGTGAGTGAGTACATGTGTCAGTTATTATATAGATGACTGAGTGGCTGTGTGAGTGGCCATATGGGAAAGTGAGTGGTTGTGGGAGTGGCTGTGTAGATGAGTAAATGGCTGTGTGAATGCCTGTATGGGTAAGTTAGTACCTGTGTCAGTTGCTGTGTAAGTGAGTGAATGGGTGTGTTAGTGGCTGTATGACTGAGCGAATCGGTGGGTGAGTGACTGATAGTGTGAGTGGCTGTATGAGTGAGCGAGAGGTTATCTGAGTAGCTGTATGGCTTTGTGAGTTCGAGTGTGAGTGGCTTTATGGGTATGTTAGTGGATGTGTGAGTAGCTGTATAGGTGAGCGAGTAGGAGTGTAAATGACTGTAGGAAAAGTGAACAGTTGTGTGGATAGGTATTGGAGTGGGTGTGTGATTGCTTGTATGGATGAATGAATGGCTGTGCGAGTGAGTGTATGGGTGAGTGAGTGGTTGCATCATTGCCTGTATTTGTGAGTGAGTGGGTGTTTGAGTGGCTATATGGGTGAGTGAGTTGGTATGTGAGTGGCTCTATTGATGAGAGGCTGGTAGTGTGAGGGTTGGCATACTCTATGTAGTACTTGGCATAGGGGCCTGGAAATACACAAGTAATTTATTGAACTCAAAAGGACATCACACTATTTTTAAAGCACAAAGCACCATGCTTTATGGCATACCTACAGCGTATCACATAGCTGAGTTATGCGTACTAAAATGTGGGTTTGAAACTTGAGAAACAGCTATTATATGCGTACTAAAATGTGGGTTTGACACTTGAGAAACAGCTATTATATGCCAAGTGCAGCTGGCAGTGAGAGTACACAAGCAGGGTCTGCATTACTTGGCCTGACCCATGTTTAAAACCCTATTTTTTCAGGATGGAGGATGAGATTGTGTCTCTACTTGCTATATATCTGATTAGGTGGAGAAGTACACCTGTAGCAGTGCAATGAGATTTTTAAGCAAATGTGCTGGTCTGCGACTGTCTATTTTAGTACCTCTATGGTTCTCTAAATGTATATGTAAGTGGTTGATGAAATATCTCACTGCCTGCGTTACGGAATAGAGGGGTATGTAGGTGTGACTGTAATTGTCTTTGAGACTACTGAATGCAAAAGTTGTTTTTGACTAAGTGACTGAATGTATAAGTGCTTCTGTAGCTGTCTGACTGAGTGAGAGAGAGATTCTATGCTTTTGTGCACATGTATGTCAGTTCCTTTAGGGGTGGCATACTCTATGTAGTACTTGGCACAGGGGCCTGTAAGTGCACAAGTTACTTACTGAACACAAAATGACATCTCATCTTTTAAACACAAAGCACCATGCTTTGTAAAATACCTACAGCATATCTCAGAGGGTGACTTGTGTGTACTAAAACATGAGTCGGATGCTTGTAAAACAGCTTTTATATGCCAAGTGAAGCTGCCAGTGAGACTGCAAAGATAGGGTCAGAAGTTGTAGGATTGATCCATGTTTAAACAAAGCATGTTTAACTATGCCTACGACTCTCATACTACACATCAGACTCAGAATTAGCTTAAAGCATGTTTTACCAGCTAAGCACATACAAACCTGTCCTATCATTTAACAATACCTCCCTAAGGGTATCTAATACATAGCTGCCAAGTTTTACAGATTCATGTGTGATCTATACCTACAGTGCATGTTTTTTCCTTTCAATTCTGAGTCTTGTACTCCTCTTTTAAAATACAGTAAACAGGACTACAAGTCCAAGAATTGAAAGAAAACCATTCTTTGTGAACAGCACATCATATACAGACATGTAGATCGTTCCACATCTTCTAATACATTGTTAAGTATAAGTCTAACCCTTAACATTCAGTTTTGTTTCTTACAATTAGAGCATGCAGTAAAACAGCAGATATACAATATACAATTCCAGGGCAACACATTGTGAAGCAACTTCTCACACGTCTAGGGCTTATTTACAAGCCCCTTGCGCCACTGGTACGTCACTTTTGATATGGGAAAAAGTGACATACCGGCGGTGCAAGTGGCTTATAAATAAGCCCCATAGTCAGCACATCAGACAAACTGCTACATACACATACACTCATAAAACGTCTTACTCACCTTTTAATAAATATACAAAACCACTCACACTACCACTCATAGATCATCTCATGTAGTTTGAATATTTTTTCAAAATTATTTCATACTGTCTTGTAAAATTCTCACACACACATATACCTTATTAATTCCTTTTTTCTCCAAATTAAATGTAATTCATATACCTGAAAAGTGAGTTAATTGATCAAATATTTTTTTTCCTTTTATCAGATAGATACAATACTCTCAGGAAATGTAAAAACTAAGCATAAGAAAGGGACATCACTCTCATACAAAGCAGCCATTAATGGCAACCTTTTCAACTTTGCTCTCTCTATTAGTGCAAAAGGCAGCAAATAAAAACATATCTTTCATTTTTTTATTTTATAACTCCACTTTTGAATGGTTAGTATGTGTTCACCCTTTCATACACTTTTATAAAGCAGCCCAATATGGTAGAGTATTTGTGCATATTCGCGACTCACAAGGAAATGTAATCCTTGTTATGCAATAATCACTCTAAAGGCCTCTAATTTGTTAAAAAAAGACAACTCTCTCTTTAATACCCTTCCCCAATACACTCTTAGCACAGTCTCCATAGCAACCCACTAGAACCAGTAGGTCACAAGTTCGCAGTACATTCTAGAAGGGCAATACTAGTTACAAAATGAGATACAGCGAGTGTGGTTTACAGTACAGAACTAAAAACATATCCAAGTCTGCATTACACTTGTTTGCTTTCCCTGCAGCCAATCATAGATCTAGTTACTTATACTTTCAAGACACTACCTAGTTTTATTCACCTCCATATTCACAGCATCCAATCAAATATGTTTTTTTAAACCAGGATCACACCTCCATTTTAACTGCCTTTCATTTTGAAAACTACTTCATTCAGCTCCAGCCTTCTCCTATCTGCCAATGCTTCTTCACTTCAAAATGGTAAGTGTGTGGATTGTGGGCCACAGCTATGTCTTTTGGGCTAGAGAGGATGCCAGAAAAGTGGTATTGACAGGGACTTGGGTTTGGCTAATGTGGTCATTACTTGGATTGTCCATCAGAGAGTGGCATCAATTGCTGCCTTTGGTTGGAAGCATTGTGGATCACAGCCCCATGACCTCATGATTGTGCACTGTGTTGGCAATGTCCTAGGCACACTCACTGGGGTAGGACTGGAATTCCTAAGGAAGGATACCTTTGCACAATTGATGACACTTTTCCCTCACACTGTCTTGGTGTACTCCTACATATGGCAAAGACAGAAATGGAAGTAGTCAAATCAATTCTGTCCACAGATTGACAAAGCCAGGAAACATGTTAATAAAACGGTTTCTGCATTCCTCAGAGACCATTACATTGGGTTTATCTACAACAACAACCTGCGTTTTGAAATGCATGGCATCTATAGAAGTGATGGAGTTCACTTCACAGACAAAGGCAACAGGGTGTTTCTCAGCAACCTGAAACTCTGCATCCAGTCTTATGTGTAGCTGTCACATACACACAATGAACACATAGGCTCTTCTCAGAGCAACCCTATTGCCCAAAATATTGTTCGTTTTCTTTACAAATATCTTTCTTTTTTCAATCATTTTTTTTAAATATTCGCGACTATGTCATGATATTTTTGAATACATAGTGAATTCGCAAAACAAAAGCAGACATTCAATAGCCACCAGCACATTCAAAATTCATAACTCTAAATAAGGAATTCTGTGCATCATACTAGGTACATCACTATCTAAATAACTCTATACATACAATTATCACTCTCTGCAAGAGTCTGTGAGTGCAAGTATCAGAGTTTGAGTGGGTCTGTCACTGGCTGCATTACTGCCTCAGAAGCTCTGTCAGAGGGTGTGTGAGAGTTTGACTACTTCTATGAGAATGTGTATGATTGTCTGAGTGCATCTGTGAGTGAGTGCATGAGTCTCTAAGTGGGTTTGAGAGTGGGTGCATGAGTGTCTGAGTGGGTCTCTGACTGGGTGCATTAGTTTCTGAGTGGGTCTGTGAGTGACATCATAAGATTGTGAGTGGTTCTGTGACTGGGTGCATAATGGTCTAAGTGGGTCTGTGAGTGGATGTGGGAGTCTCTCAGTTTGTCTGTGACTGAGCATGAGTCTCTGAGTAGGTATACAAGTGGGTGCATGACTGTGAGTAGGTCTGTGAGTGGGTGCAGGAGTCTCTCAGTGGGTCTGTGAGTAGGTGTATAAGCATTTGACTTGTCGAGTGAGTGGGTGCATGAATGTCTGAGTGGGTTTGTGAGTCTCTGAGTGGGTCAGTGAGTTGGTGTGTAAGTGTCTGACTGGGTCTGTGAGTGGATGCATGAGAATATGAGTAAGTCTATGAGTGGGTACGTGAGTGAGTGGGTCTGCCAGTGGGTGCATGAATATCTGGGTGGATCAGGGAGTGGCTATTTGAGTCTCTCAGTGGGTGCCTGAGCATCTGAGTGGGTGAGTGAGTAGGTAGGTGAATGTTTGTTTGGGTCTCCAAGTGGGTGATTGAGCCTCTGAGTGGGTGAAAGAGTGGGTGCTTAAGTATCTGACTAGGTCAGTGAGAGGGTGCATGGGCATTTGACTGGGGGAGTGAGTGGGTGTATGGCTGTCTGAGTGGGTCTGTGAGTAGGTGTGTGAGTCTCTGAGTAGTTCTGTGCATCAGTGTGTGAGTGTGTCTGTGTGTGACTACATGAGAATATGAGTGGGTCTGTGAGTAGGTTTGTTAGTCTCTGAGTGGGTCTGTGAGTGGGTGCATGAGTCTCTGAGTGGGTCTGTGAGTGGGTGCATGAGTTTCTGAGTGGGTAAGTAAGCATCTGAGTGGGTGCATAATTGTCTAAGTGGGTCAGGGAGTGGGTGCATGAGCCTCTGAGAGGGTGAGAGTAGGTGCATAAAGTCCCTGACTGGGTCTGTGAGTGGGTGCATAAGCAGTTGAATGGGTGAATGAGTCAGAGCATGAGTGTCTGACTGGGTCTGTGAGAGGGTGCATGAGTCTCTGAGTGGGTCTGTGAATGGGTGCGTGAGTCTCTGAGTGGGTGTGAATGTGTGCATCAGTGTCTTAGTGGGTTCTGTGAGTGGGTGCGTGAGACTCTGAATGGGTCTGTGAGTGAGTGCATTGGTGTCTGAGTGGGTCTTTGAGTGGATGCATGAGCCTTTGAGTGGGTGAGAGAGAGTGGGTGGATGAGTGTCTAAGTAGGTCTGTGAGTGGGTACAGGAGCCTCTGAGTAGGTGAGAGAATAGGTGCATAAGTGTCTGACTGGGTCTGTGAGTGGGTACATAACCATTTGACATGGTGAGTAAGTGGATGCATGAGTGTCTGAGTGTATCTGTGAGTGGGTGTGTGAGTCTCTGCATGGGTCAGTGAGTGGGTGTGTGAGTGTCTGAGTGGGTCTGTGAGTGGATGCAAGAGAATATGAGTGGGTCTGTGAGTGGGTGTGTGAGTGTCTGAGTGGGTCTGTGAATGGGTGCATGAGTCTCTGAGTGGGTCTGTGATTGGGTGCAGGAGTTTCTGAGTGGGTACGTAAGCCTCTGAGTGGGTGCATAAGTATTTAAGTGGGTCAGGGAGTGGGTGCATGAGCCTCTGAGAGGGTGAGAGTGGGTGCATAAAGTGCCTGACTGGGTCTGTGTGAGTGGGTGCATAAGCAGTTGACCTTAGCAGGTTCTGTGAGTGGGTACGTGAGTATCCAAGTGGGTCTGTGAGTAGGGGCTTGAGTTGGTCTGCTAGTGGGTGCATGAGAGGCTGAATGGGTCTCTGAGTGGGTCTGTGATTGGGTGCAGGAGTTTCTGAGTGGGTACGTAAGCCTCTGAATGGGTGCATAAGTATTTAAGTGGGTCAGGGAGTGGGTGCATGAGCCTCTGAGAGGGTGAGAGTGGGTGCATAAAGTGCCTGACTGGGTCTGTGTGAGTGGGTGCATAAGCAGTTGACCTTAGCGGGTTCTGTGTGTGGGTACGTGAGTATCCAAGTGGGTCTGTGAGTAGGGGCTTGAGTTGGTCTGTGAGTGGGTGTATGAGTATCTGAATGGGTCTGTGAGTGGGGTAGTGAATCTCTGACTGGATCTGTGAGTGGGTGTGTAAGCCACTGAGTGGGTACATAAGTGTTTAAGTGGGTCAGGGAGTGGGTGCATGAGCCTCTGAGAGGGTGAGAGTATGTGCATTATTGCCTGACTGGGTCTGTGAGTGGGTGCATAATGGAGTTGACTGGGTGAATGAGTGGGGGCATGGGTGTCTGAGTGGGTCTGTGAGAGGGTGCATGAGTCTCTGAGTGGGTCTGTGAATGGGTGCATGAGTCTCTGAGTGGGTGTGTGAATTGGTGCATCAGTCTCTTATTGGGTTCTGTGAGTGGGTATGTGAGACTCTGAATGGGTCTGAGAGTCGGTGCATTGGTGTCTGAGTGGGTCTTTGTGTGGATGTGTGAGCCTTTGAGTGGGTGCATAAGTGTTTAAGTGGGTCTGAGAGTGGGTGCAGGAGTCTCTGAGTAGGTGAGAGAGTGGGGCATAAGTGTCTGACTGGGTCTATGAGTGGGTGCATAACCATTTGATATGGTGAGTAAGTGGATGCATGAGTGGCTCAGTGTATCTGTGAGTGGGTGTGTGAGTCTCAGCATCAGTCAGTGTGTGGGTGTATGAGTGTCTGACTGGGTCTGTGAGTGGATGCATGAGAATATGAGTGAGTCTGTGAATGGGTGCGTGAGTGAGTGGGTCTGCCAGTGGGTGCATGAGTTTCTGGGTAGATCAGTGAGTGGCTGCATGAGTCTCTGAGTAGGTGCCTGAGCATCTGAGTGGGTGAGTGAGTGGGTGAGTAAGTGGGTACGTGAGTGTTTGTGTGGGTATCCAAGTAGATGCATGAACCTCTGAGTGGGTGAAAGAGTGGGGGCTTAAGTGTCTGACTAGGTCAGTGAGAGGGTGCTTGAGCATTTGACTAGGGGAGTGAGTAGGTGTATGGCTGTCTGAGTGGGTCTGTGAGTATGTGTGTGAGTCTCTGAGTAGGTCTGTGCATCAGTGCGTGAGTGTCTGAGTGGGTCTGTGATGGGGCATGAGATTACGAGTGGGTCTGCGAGTGGGTATGTGAATCTCTGACTGGGTCTGTGAGTGAGTGTGTTAGCCTCTGAGTGGGTGCATAAGTGTCTAAGTAGGTCAGGGAGTAGGTGCATGAGCCTCTGAGAGGGTGAGAGTGTGTGCATAAGTGCCTGACTGGGTCTGTGAGTTGGTGCATAAGCAGTTGACTGGGTGAATGAGTGGGTGCATGAGTGTCTGAATGGGTCTGTGAATAGGTGAGTGATTCTCCGAGTAGGTCTGTGAGTGGGTACATGAGTCTCTGAGTGGGTCTGTGAGTGGGTGCATGAGTTTCTGAGTGGGTAAGAAAGCCTCAGAGTGGGTGCATAACTGTCTAAATGGGTCAGGGAGTGGGTGCATGAGCCTCTGAGAGGGTTAGAGTGGGTGCATAAAGTGCCTGACTGGGTCTGTGTGAGTGGGTGCGTAAGCAGTTGACTGGGTGAATGAGTGGGTGCATGAGTGTCTGAGTGGTTTTGTGAGAGGGTACGTGAGTCTCTGAGTGGGTGTGTGAATGGGTACATCAGTCTCTTAGTGGGTTCTGTGAGTGGGTAATTGAGACTCTGAATGGGTCTGTGAGTTGGTGCATTGGTGTCTGAGTGGGTCTTTGAGGGGATGTGTGAGCCTTTGAGTGGGTGAGAGAGTGGGTGCATAAGTGTCTAAGTGGGTCTCTGAGTGAGTGCAGTAGGCTCTGAGTAGGTGAGAGAGTGGGTGCATAAGTGTCTGACTGGGTCTGTGAGTGGATGCATAACCATTTGACACAGTGAGTAAGTGGATGCATGAGTGTCTAAGTGTATCTGTAAGTGGGTGTGTGAGTCTCTGAGTGGGTCTGTGAGTGGGTGTGTGAGTATCTAACTGGGTCTGTGAGCGGATGCATAAGAATATGATGGAGTCTGTGAATGGGTGCGTGAGTGAGTGGGTCTGCCATTGGGTGCACGAGTATCTGGGTAGATCAGTGAGTGGCTGTGTGAGTCTCTGAGTTGGTGCCTGACCATCTGAGTGGGTGGGTGAGTGAGTGAGTGAGTGGGTATGTGAGTGTTTGTGTGGGTCTCCAAGTGGATGCATGAGCCTCTGAGTGGGTGAAAGAGTGGGTGCTTAAGTGTCTGACTAGGTCAGTGAGAGGGTGCATGAGCATTTGCCTGGGGGAGTGAGTGGGTGTATGGCTGTCTGAGTGGGTCTGTGAGTAGGTGTGTGAGTCTCTGAGTAGGTCTGTGCGTCAGTGCATGAGTGTCTGAGTGGGTCTGTGAGTGAGTGCATGAGAATATGAGTGGGTCTGTGAGTGGGTGCATGAGTCTCTTAGTGGGTCTGTGAGTGGGTGCATGAGTCTCAAAGTGGGTATATAAGAGTGCACCCACTCATAGACCCTCTAAGAGACTGTAGGAATCTGGCTCTCTATATAGTGCACTAAATGAAGTACACTTTGCAGAGAGTCCAGTGAGACCCAGATTGATATGCAGAGGCAAAAGTAGAGAATACTAACGCTCTATTTGTGGTAGTGTGGGCGAGCACTTAGGCTTATCAGAGGGTGGTGCTAAGCATTTGTTTTATTCACAGAGGAAATAAATGAGACAAACTCAAAAATAAATTTTAGAACAATTTGCAAAAATGACAAATATCTTTATATATGTTTTAGGCAATAAAATCAGTATGATTATACAGTTGTGTTTTGAAAATGAAGTGCTAAACAGTTGCAGTAGAAAATTATCTAAACATCATTGATAATTTACAGTGATGGTCAATGTAGAGTACACGGTGGTAACCTGCGTCCTCATCAAACTATTTAGTATTGCAGTCAATGTAGGGAATGGTTGGAGGGCAGGACCACCACTCAAAGACCGTCACGGTCAGTGGTAAAAGCACACTGCCTTTCGCCATTCTTGGGGTGACGTGTAGGACCATCAATCAGAGATCGTGTTGTTCGGTGGGAAAAGCACACTTTGCCAGTCTTATGCCAAAGGCACTTGGGGTTGTATTTGAGTGCTACTCTTTCATAGCAGAGGTCTTTGGGGTCCCAGGGCTCAAGTGAAACAGGCAGTTCTTGATTACCTTGCCCAGGGACGCTAGATGCAGGGACACATGGAAATGCCCATCACCGATTGCTGGTGCGCCACAGGTGCACCTCGTCGATCCGTCAATGAACGGAGGTCATGCCCAGATGGCTTCTGCCGCACAGTCAACGCCACCAAACAGGAGATGCAAAATCAGAGGAGCGAGGTCGTTTCCAACGTTGATCGCAGGGGCTGTGGAGTGCCTTCTTGTTGCAGTGAACACTGAAGGGGTCAGGGTCGTTGGCTGGGCTGGCTACCAACAAACCTTGGTTGTAGCAAATGCAGGTGAAAGGGACCTCATGGGCTGGAGGTCAGTGGGAGTGAGGTAGGGGCTCAGAACAACGGTGAAGGCCAGCTATCACTCTTGGAGTGCTTTTGCCACTTCGCTGTGGGTCACCACCTCTGCGGACCCAGCAGAGAGCACTTTGTTGCTGATTCGGACTTTGCCTGCGATGTGCAGGGGACTGGTTCCATCAATCCAAGGGAGTTTCTGGTTCTTTGTAAAAAAGGCAAGGAGGCCTCCCGGGTTTCTGGAGTGCAGCTTTGGTGCTGGAGTTGGAGACAACAAGCAGGCTGGCCAGGTCAGTCACACGTCTTCTTCTCCTTGCTTTTCGCAACTCTTCTGTGTCCTTCTTTTTCTTAGGTCAGCAGGATCTGATTTTAGGGCTGAGGAGTACCACCTACATAATACATTTAGGGGTGTTACAGGGAGTACCAGGTAGTAGCCAATAGGCTATCTACCTTTAGGATGACTACACCCTCCTATGACCACTTCCGTTGGGAGGTGGGCATAACCCATACCCTGGTTGGCTAATTCCTTCCATGACAAGATGGAGGAATTGGAAAAATGGTGTCACATTAGGGGTGGTGCTGGCTGAATATGGGCACACCTCCTAACCTAACTCATTTTCCCATGTGTCCTCCTGCCAAAAGTGGAGCAGGATGGCGGGTTGGCATCATCCACTAACTGGAGATGCCTGGGTTGTATTTCAAAGGTGGTATCGCCTTTGAAGCTTCTCACTTTGGAGTGCCATTCCGGCCTGGAGTAGGTGTGTAGCACCTCCGCCCAGAGCAGGCATTGATCCCGGCCTCTGAGAGTGAAGGCTCTCACCCCAGAAGGTCAGAAACATGTTTGGTGGTGGCATGCTGGCTAAGACTAGTCAGAAATCACACCAGTGCTTGGTAGGTTTTCAGGGGCACCTCTAAGGTACCCTCTGTGTGCATTTATTAATAAATCAAACATTGGCCTCAGTGTGGATTTATTAAGATGAGATTTATTGTACCAAACGTCCCTGGATACAGTGAAGCCATCATGGTGCTGGGGAAACCGTAATGACAGGTGTCCAGCCCATGTACTCCATATGGCTTCCCTATGCACGTACAATATCCAAGAATGGACTTAGATATTGTAGGGTCATATCTGTTCAGGCAGATATGACCACACATGTGATATTGTGCACCCCGCCTTAGGGCAGAAAGACCTGCAATAGGGGTGATGTACCTATACCTCATGCAATGTCTGCAGGCATGGTGCACAGGGATGTGTCACTATCAAGAAACAGGCACCCTCTAGATATATTTCATAGGTCAAGGAGTAAGGGGGGAAAACAAGGGACACAAGTAAAAATTCCCACACTACCTGTAGTTCTTCTGAGTAGGCCCACTAGAGCTCTATGGGCTGGCCATTTCTGAATGTATTGTGTCAGAAACATGTGCATACTGCTATATATCTTTTTACTGGATTATTGAAACGTAATTATATATTTTGCACAGGGATGTGTGCCATGTCAACTCTTCAATTTTCTCTGCACCAAGACATACAGCCAGCAATGGCAGCTTGCATGATCTTAGTGAGGGGTCCCTAAGTTGGCACAATTCGTGCTTCAGCACAAGTGAACCCTCTTCAGTCCTAATGCCCTAGGTACCAGGAGTACCATTTACTAGGGACGGAAGGGGTTGCTGAAGTTGTGCCAATTGTGGTACAGTTTTGGGAAAGAGCCCTGGCACTGGAAACCTGGTTAGCAGAAAAGAAGATTACTCTGTGATTACCTTGGCCTAATTCAGTTTTTCCTTTCAGCTACCCCTATTCAACCAACTATACCTGTTTCTGTCCCCTTTAACGCCTCTGTGGCTCCCTACTCTCTCTGGACGTGTGTGGTTAACTTGTGATTCCTGAACCCTGGAAGTAAAGTGGAAGTGGTTAGTAGAAACGCAGTATTAGGTATGGGCTGTTTAATCCCCTCTGAACCTTCCACTTCCCTATTGTGAACCCTACCGCAGATCCTCCAGCGGTCTTATTGGATGAGAAATCTGGTTTTATTATCCCACAGTATCCGGGATTGGATTATAGTGGCAAACACATACGAGAACTTAAGAGAATATCAATATACACATACAACTGACCATAACATACATGTCACAGTTCCGGTAATTGATCAATGTATACACAGGATAATATTGACAACATGTGCTAGTTTACACCATCGATCAATGAAATATCCATGGATTAGCAGAACAACAAAAGAACAATATTAGCACACCTGGGTTACTATGTGGTCATATATCACATCACACTAAGAACAAGTACATTACACGTAATATTGTATGCACCAGGAGTTTTCATATCATAGTCAATACATGAGAATCAGTGCTACTCTGTATATTCGTGTCAGGAACAACTTATGGACACTGTTGTCAGCTCAGTGTAGAAGCTGTTACCTCACAGAGTTATTCAACATTTGGTCTTGATATGCTCCTTTCAAAGCTGCTTCCAAAATTGTAGCAGCTGATGCCTTTTTTAGAGCGGATCTCAAAAACACAAATCCTTAATCAGAGCTTAAAACCTAAGTGATTCCGAGAGAGTTCCATTTGAGTTAACAGGGGCCCTGAATAGAGCAGATCGGAACTTGTGTTACCACCACGTTGTTCTCTTCTTCTCATGGAATGATGATCCTTAGGAGAAGTCTGGAAATGCAGCCTGCATCTTCAAACTGTTTGCGGTCCTCATCTGGGCTGTTACTGTGAGGAAGTCTTAGTTGTACAGCAAGCACAAGTGACAGGGGTGATGTTCCTTTTATAGCCACTGCTGTCAGCCACGCCCCTCCCCTAACTTCTTGAACATGCTATAACTTTTCGAATTCTGTACACCCATGAGAAAACTCATTGCTGGAAAGTCCCTGACTTCAGGAACATGCTGGAAACCTTTGAATTCTTCAGGACCAGGGGAAAACCCCTTGCTGGAAAACCCCTACAAGCTTCAAGGTATTATCAAGCATTAGCAGATGCAAATTGAAACATACCCAGTAAACACAATATGGAAAAGCACCAGAGTGTATGTCTAAGACACCTACCAGTTTTCCTAGTCATAAATGATGTGGTACCTTAATGTTTTAATTGGTTCTTGGGGAGTTTTGCAGGCCGACAGTATCTCTCAGAGCTTCAACTCTAACTCATTATTATGTGGCTGTTGTCTGTATTTCTCCAGATTACTGGGCCAGACAGCCAGGGTAGCTACATCCACCCCACCCTCTGTGACTCTGTGAGCTGCCTCAGTGAGCTCCTTGACATTGTCAGGGCCCACCTGTGATCCTATCTGGAGACTTACTATTGCATTTACTGCAGGTGCACTAGAGGCATTCTTTTTGTTTTTACAGCTAAGGTGTCCAGTTCAGTGTCCAAGAGCCTGACAGCCATGACACCAAGCCTTTTTGGGATCCCAGTTTTTACCCTCGTACCCACCCTTAGACTGTGAAGAGTTTCAGGACCCACCCTCCTGAACAGGTTTTTGGATGCCTTTAGAGAACTCACTTTTGTTTTTATCTTTTTGGTCACCATCTTTTCCTTGGGGGTCTTTTTGGCCTCTTTCTTTTGGTCACCCCCACCAGTGGTAGTTTTGGTCACACTTGGTTTGACCCAGTGGTCTGCCTTCTTCCCCAACTCTTGAGCAGAAAGTGGACCTTGGTCTACCAGGAACTGTTGTAGCTTCTCTTGATAACAATTACTCATATCAAATCAAATCAGCTTTATTCGATTATATAAAATCATAAAAGCAAACAAAAGTAAATACATCTATCATCAAATTCATTATATTATAGATAGGGCTTCCGGTATTACGGTATTTATTTTTTTGACATTTCCGTCTGTATTTATCCATATTTATTTTTTGCTAATGTTATCTGTATTTATCCATATTTATGTTGGGTTTTGTGAAAAAATGAAGTTGAAACTAGTATAGTTCCACATTTATGTACCCGATAAATGTGCATTCATGTTTGAATGCCTGATAGTTGTCAATGATATGAACACACACAGATGCTAAATCAATGCACATATATGAAAACATGAACATTTTAGTATCAAGGTTGTGCATATCTACTGTTGTTTAAGCCTCTTTACTAGAAATCCCTTATTTTTTTAACCCTTTGCCTGTCAATCCGCATAGCTATTGGCCAAGCAGTCATGACGGACAGCCTTTAGAATCACTCTAAAAAGAATCCAATTTCCGCTTTTCTCCACATTTAAAAATAAACACAGACAAAAAAATAAATGGTTTTCTGTCTGTATTTATCTGTAAAAATCAGTAAAAACGGAAAACAGGGAGCCTTAATTATAGATAACCAGAATAAAAGCAGATAAAATCATATTTTTTTAAAAAAAAGTTGTTATAAGTCATCATAAAATCAGACAACAAGAGTAATTACTCAACAGATGCTCTTTCATGATTAAATTGCAAAGCCAATCATAGTCATGCACATTGTTACCTTTCAATCAGCCACCTAGGGCCAGATGTACGACTGTTTTTTTGTGGTCTCAAACAGGCAATCGCCTGTTTGCAACAGCAAAATAGGTCTGCTCTATTTACGAACCCTATTTTGCGAGTCTGTAACCTATTACCGACTCGCAAAATAGTGTTTGCGACTCGCTATTAAGAAGGGGCGTGCCAAGGGCGTCCCTTCCTAATAGCAACTCACACTTCAATGTAAGATTGTTTTTCAGCCGCATTTGCGGCTGC
This sequence comes from Calotriton arnoldi, assembly GCA_963921515.1. Taxonomy (NCBI): domain Eukaryota; kingdom Metazoa; phylum Chordata; class Amphibia; order Caudata; family Salamandridae; genus Calotriton; species Calotriton arnoldi. Next base: position 227,390 of record CAWUFW010017554.1, read on the forward strand.
AAAACACTCGCAGTTTACCACCCATTTCAAATGGGTGGTAAGCCACTCGCAACCGGGAAGGGGTTCCCAGGGGACCTCTTCCCTTTTGTGATTTGCATTGAAAATATTTTTTTAAAGCAGGCAGTGATCCCACGGACCACTGCCTACTCCTAAAAATTGAAACAGTAACGTTTCATTTTTCTTTTTTAAATGCATCCCGTTTTCCTTTGAGAAAGCAGTCACAGACATGGTGGTTTGCTGATCCCAGCAGGCCACCATTCCTGGGAGTGCTAGCCATTCCCAATGGGGTCGCAAATTGTACCTGCCTCATGAATATTATTGAGGCAGGCAATTTGCGACCCCATTAGGAATCGCAAACAGTGTCTGAGAGACTGATGTAAATTCCAATTTGAGAGTCGCAAATTGTGAGTCGCAAAATTATGCAATTTGCGACTCGCAAATTGGATGTGTCGTACATCTAGCCCCTAGTGTCTTAACTAAAAAGTCTACAAAATCAACCCAGGACTGACTCTGGGTTTTTCGAGTCTCCCTAAATTTGACTCTATATTCTTCAGTGGTGAGTCCAAAGCCCTCAATCAGGGTACCCTCCATGAGGTCATAAGACTCACCATCTGTCTCATTTAATGTCAGGAGTCAATCCCTGCATTTAATTGAGACAGTTCCCACAAGAGAGAGCCCCAATGCTATTTGCCTATATTTCTACTGATGCAAGCTCTCTCGAAATCAGTAATTCACTTGGTGATATCATCACCATCTGTATATTTGGGGACAATCCCTTTGAGGATTTTTTGGTCAAAAGATTCCTCTCTCGCCCTAGTTATGAAATTTCTGCCACCAGAGATGGATCCTAGTCCCATCTCATTTCTCTTTTTCTCTATGTCCAGGAGTTGAGCTTCTAAAGCTAACCTCCTTGCCAATCTTTCTAGAGCAAGCTCCTCCTCTGAGGGAGATTCTTCTTGAGTTTATATGTGCAGGGACTCTGAAACATCATCAGAAGGTTTACCATCAATCTGGTCCTCAGGGGACACATCTTCATCCACTGGATGATCGCTCTCATATTCTGCTAATAGCCTTCTAAGCTTATTAATGGTAGCATGGGAGCCAGTTTAAATAACATAACCTTTACAGAGAGCCCTTAACTGGAAGTAGGATACCTCCACATAAGGGGTCAGGTTGAGTTCCTGAGCCTGGTGCTCTGTGTCAGTCATTATTTCTACTAAAGTTGGGACCTTTTTGGAGAGGTAAAAAAAAACCTTAGTAAAATACTCTGGGCCATATTCTCAAGAACGGCGATACCATTATCGCCGCTTTAGCGGCAGGAAACTGCAGCTAAAGAGGCGATAAGGGGCTTTATCGCCGCTTTAGCGGCAGTTTCCTGCTGCTAAAGCGGCGATAATGTTATCGCCGTTCTTGAGAATATGGCCCTCTGTGTCCTAACTAAAGTAAAGCCTTTTACATTCTAACCACTAATTTCAGAGACTTAACCAAGGCCCTGGCAGTTAATTTTCGAAATTTTGAAAAATTGACCAATTGAAAAATATAATTAGCTAAAGACAATTTTTGTATTTACTCATGTGGTCACCTATTGACAAAGTGGTATCAGCAAACACAAAGTCGTAGACCCCACCTCTGATCTACCAATGTAGGAAGCTGGCTCTCTATATATAGTGCACTAAAATGAAGTACACTGTGCAGAGAGTCAAGTGAGACCCAGATTGGAATACAGAGGCAAAAGTAGAAAATACTAACGCTCTATTTGTGGTAGTGTGGACAAGCACTTGGGGGCATATCAGCAAGGGACGGCGATAATTATCGCAAAGCGCGCTTAGCGCTAGGATAATTATCGCCGTCTATCTCTGGAATTTATCGCCCTGGTAGCGCGTTATTAACAACGCGTTACTCCAGGGCGATAAGAATTCCAGCGATAGCGGTGAAATCGCCGTTTTGCAGGGAACATCGCTGGTTTTCCAGCGATGTTCCCTGCAAAACGGCGATAACCTTGCTGATACGACCCTGTGGTCGTATCAGCAGAATCCATCTCCCATGAAAAGTATGCTTAAGTCAGGAATTTAACAGACGTTAAATTCCTGAGTTAAAGCTGAGGTAGCGCGATTTTTTTATCGCTGCACCTCCTTGTTAATATCGCGAAGCTGCCTTGCGATATTAACATGTGTTGTTTTCACAGCCACGCCTTCTTTGCATCTCATTAGCGATGCAAGGCGAGGCTGTGAAAAACGGGCTCTACATCAAGGAAACACGCGCTAGCGTGTTCTTGATGATACTGCGATATAATTATCGCCGCTTTTCGCCAAAAACGGACGCTAAAGCGGCGATAATTATATCGCCAGCCCTTGATAATATGCCCCTTAGGCTTTTCAGAGAGTAGTGCTAAGCATGTGTTGTACTCAGTGAGGCAATAAATGAGACACACACTCAAGAATAAATTTGAGACCAATTTGCAAAAATGACAAATATCTTTATATATGTTTTAGGCAATAAAATCAGTATGAACATGCAGATGCATTTTGAAAAGGCAGTACAAAACATTTGCAGTAGAAAAATACCTAAACATCATTGAAAATTTACCTTGCTGGTCAGTGTAGAATTCACAGCGGTAACCTGCGTAATTGCCAAACCATTTAGTATTGCAAGCAATGGAGAGAATCGGGTGACGGGCAGGACCGTCAAAGACTGTCGCGGGCAGCGGTAAAAGACACAGGCTTTTGCCAATCTTGGGGTGACGGGCAGAACCGTCAATCAGAGATCGTCGCAGTCGGCAGGAAAAACACACAGACTTTTGAAAGTCTTGTGCCAACGGTACTTGGGGTTGAATTTGGGGTCTACTCTCAGAGCAGAGGTCTTTAGGGTCCCAGGACCCGAGTGAAACAGGCAGTTCTCGATTACCTTGCCCAGGGACGCTGGATAAAGGGACACATGGAAATGGGTGAGCCAAAGGTGTGCCTTGGTCAATCCGTCACCAAACGGTGGTCATGCCCAGACGGTTTCTGCCACACAGTCGACAACATCAAACAGGAGATGCAAAATCGCAGGAGTGGGGTCGTTTCCGACATCTGTCGCAGGGGCTGTGGAGTGCTCTTATGTTGCAGTGAAGACTGAAGAGATCAGTGACTGAAATGGCTACCAACAAACCTTGGCTGTGGCAAATGCAGTTGAAAGGGACCTCATGGGCTGTAGGTCGGTGGGAGTTAGGTAGGGGTTCTGAACATCGGTGAGAGCCAGCTCCCACTCTTGAAATGCTTTGCCACTTCGCTGTGGGTCACCACCTCGACAGACCCATCGGTGAGCTGTTTGTTGATGATTCAGACATGACCTGCGACATGCAGGGGACTGGTTCCACCAATCCAAGAAAGTTCATGGTTCTTTGTCTAAGGAAGGCAGGCCTCCCAGGTTTCTGGAGTACAGCTGTAGGACGATTTGGCTTTGGTGGAGGAGTCGGAGACAACAGGCAGGCCAGCAGGATTGGTGCCAGGTCAGTCACACGTCCTTTTCTCCTTGCTCTTTGTGGCTCTTTGGTGTCCTTCTTCATCTTAGATCGGTAGGATCTCATTTTTGGGCCCAGCAGTGCCACCTAAATACTAAATTTAGGGGCATTATAGGGAGCACCATGCAGTAGCAATGGGCTATCTACCTTTAGGGTGACTACACCCTCCTATGACCACTTTTGTTGGGAGGTGGGTATAACTCTGACCCTAGTTGGCTAATTCCTTACGAAACAAGATGGAAGAATTGAAAAAGGGGTGTCCACATCACCTGCCCCACTTTAGGGGTGGTGCTGGCTGAATGTGGGCACACCTCCTAATCTAAATAATGTTCCTGCCTGACCTCCCACCAAAAGTGGAGCAGGACAGGGGGGTTGGCATCCTCCACTAACTGGAGATGCCTGGGTTGTATTTCAAAGGTAGCATCGCCTTTCCAGCCTGGAGGAGGTGTGAAGCACCTCCACCCAGAGAAGGCATTGATCCCGGCCTCTGAGACTGAAGGATCTCACCCCGTGAGGTCAGAAACATGTCTGGTTGTGGCAGGCTGGCTAATACTAGTCAGAAACCACACCAGTGCGTGGTAGGTTTTCAGGGGGCACCTCTAAGGTGCCCTCTGTGTGCATTTATTAATAAATCCAGCACTAGCATCAGTGTGGATTTATTAAGATGAGATGTTTTGTACCAAACATTCCTGGAAACAGTGAAGCCATCATGGTGCTGGGGAACCCGTAATGATCGGTGTCTATCCCATGTACTCCATATGGCTTCCCTGTGTGCTTACAATATCCAAGTAAGAACTTACATATTGTAGGGTCATATATGCTCAGACAGATAAGACCACGCATGTGATATAGTACATCCTGCCTTAGGGCAATAAGGCCTGCAGTAGGATTGATTTACCATTGCCTCATGCAGTGTCTGTGGGCATGGCACACAGGAATGTGTGCAATGTCTTCTCTTCAGTTTTCTCCTCACCAAGGTGCGCAACCTGCAATGGCAGTTTGCATGGTCTTGGTGAGGGGTTCCTAGGGTGACACAATTTGTGCTTCAGTCCTAGTGGACTCTCTTCAGTCCCAATGCCCTAGGTACCAGGGATACCATTTACTAGGAACTTACAGTGGTTGCTGAAGCTGTGACAATCATGGTACATTTTATGAAAAGGGCTCTGCCACTAAGAACCTGGTTAGCAGGGACCCAGTGCACTTTCATTCAGAATCACATCATGTTCCAGACAAAAAGTTGGGGGTAACCATGTTAAAAGAGGCACTTTCCTACACACACTCATGCATCCACTCACAGAAGTACTCACACAGTCATGCACCCACTTGTATACCTAGTCAGAAACTCATGTCCAGTCACAGACCCACAGAGAGACTTACACATCCACTCACAGACCCTCTCAGACAGTTATCCACCCAGTCACAGAACCACTCATAGTCTTATGATGTCACTCACCGACCCACTCAGAAACTAATGCACCCAGTCACAGACCCACTCAGACACTCATGCACCCTCTCACAAACCCACTGAAACACTCATGCACTCACTCAAAGACACACTCAGACACTCATACACATTCTCATAGAAGTAGTCAAACTCTCACACACCCTCTCACAGAGCTTCTGAGACAGTTATGCAGCCATGGACAGACTCATTCAAACTCTGATACACGCACTCACAGACTTTCTCAGAGACTGATACATGTTTTTATCGAGTTATTTAGATAGTGATGTACCTAGTGTGAAATACAGAATTACTTATTTATAGTTTTTTGAATGTGCTGGCTATTGAATGTCTGCTTTTGTTTTGCGAATTCGCGACGTAATCGCAAATATCGTGACATTGTTGTGAATATTTTTTTTTAAATGATTAAAAAAAGATATTTGTAAAGAAAATGAACATCATTTTGGGCAACAGGATGGCTCTGAGAAGAGCCTTTGTGTTCATTGTGTGTATGTGACAGCTACACATAAGACCGGATGCCGAGTTTCAGGTTGCTGAGAAACAACCTGTTGCCTTCGTCTGTGAAATGAAATATATCACATCTATACATTCCATGCATGTCAAAATGTAGGTTGCTGCTGTAGATAGTGCCCATGTTATGGTCTCTGAGGAAGAAACAGTTTTATTAACATGTTTGCTGGCTTTGTCAATCTGTGGACAGAACTGATTTGACCACATCCATTTCTCTCTTTGGCATATGTTGGAGTACACCAAGACAGTGTGAGGGAAAGGTTTAATCAATTGTGCAATTGTATCGTTTATTAGGGTTTCCAGTCCTACCCCAGTGAGTGTGCCTAGGTCATTGCCACCACAGTGCACAATCATGAGGTTAGTGGATTGGGAATCCATAATGCGTTCAACCAAAGGCAGTAATTGATGCCACTTCAACCCTTTCTGGCCAATCCAAGTAATGACCACATTAACCAAACCGAAGTAAATTTCAAGCTCCACTTTTTCTGACAGCCTCTCTAGCTTAAAAGACATAGCTGTGGCCCACAAGCCACACTCTAACCTTTTTTAAGTGAAGCAGCGGTAGCAGACAAGAGAAGGCTGGAGCTGTAGGAGGCAGTTTTCAAAATGAAAGACAGTTAAAATGAAGGTGTGATCCTGGTTTAAAAAAACATACTTGATTGGATGCTGTGAATACAGAGGTGAATAAAATTAGGTAGTGTCTTGAAAGTATAAGTAACTAGATCTATGATTGGCTGCAGGAAAAATAAAAAAGTGGAATGCAGACTTGGATATGTTTTTAGTTTTGTACTGTAAAACCACACTGGCTGCAGCTCATTTTGTAACTATTAGCCCTACTAAAATGTACTGCGACGCTGTGACCTACTCGTGCTAGTGGGTTGCTATGGAGACTGTGCTAAGAGTGTGTTGGGGAAGGGTATTAAAGAGAAAGGGGCATATCTACAAGGCCCGGCGTTAAAATTATCGCCGCTTTAGCGTCCGTTTTCGGGCGAAAAGCGGCGATAATTTTATCGCCCTATCAGCATGGACACGCTAACGCGTGAATCCATGCCTTAGCGCCCATTTACTGTGCGCCTCGCCTCGCATCGCTAATGAGATGCGAGGTAGGCGTTCCCGACTGAAATGCAGCGATAATGATCTCTAACACAGCTTCTCCCTATCAACAAGGGAATCGATAACCCGCCTAGCGACATGAAAAGTAGCGCTAACCGGGTTTATCACCAGTTCCTAACACCTGCTAAATTCCAGACTTACCTATATGTATCATGGGAAGTGGATTGTAAAGCTAAGTCCACATCTTCCTATCAACAATGATTCCCCTATCGCTGTTCTTTATCATTGGAAATCAAGCGATATTCCCGCTTATCGCCGCTATTGCCGGGATTCCTATCGCCTCGGCGATGCACGTTGTTAATAGCGCGCTAACCGGGCGATAGAATCCGGCGATAGCAATGTTCACGCTAAACGCGGCCAGCGATAATTATCGCTGCCGCTTGTAGATATGCCCCAGAGTTGTCTGTTTTAACAAATTAGAGGTCTTTAGAGTGATTGTTGTGTAACAAGGATTACATGTTCTAGTGAGGGCTTGCTAATAAAATGTACTGGACTTTTAAAGTCATAAAAGTACCAAGCTAAATTTGTTTTTGTACTCCAGTTTTTTGTTCGTGAATTCATTGCAACGATCATGAATAAGTCATAAAAAAAGTGTATGAAAGGGCTAACACATACTAACCATTCAGAAGTGGAGTTATAAAATAAAAAAATGCAAGATATGCTTTTATTTGCTGCCTTCTACACTATCACAGAGAGCAAAGTTGAAGAGGTTGCCATTAGTAATTGCTTTGTATGAGAGTGGTGTCCCATTCTTATGCTTAGTTTTTACATTGCCTGAGAGTGTTGTATCTATCTGATAAGACAAAAATATATTTGATCAACAAACTCAATTTTCAGGTATGTGAATTACATTTAATTTGGAGAAAAAAATGATTAATAAGGTATATGTGGGTGTGAGAATGTTAAAAGACAGTATGAAATATTTTTAAAAAAATATTCAAACTACATGAGATGATCTATGAGTGGTAGTGTGAGTGATTATGTATATTTAATAAAAGGCAAGTAACACGCTTTACGAGTGTATGAGTATGTAGCAGCTTGTCTGATATGCAGACTAGGTGTGTGAGAAGTTGCTTTACAATGTGTTGCCCTGGAATTGTATATTGTATATCTGCTGTTTTACTGCATGCTCTAATTGTTAGAAACAAAACTGAATGTTAAGGGTTAAACGTATACTTAACAATGTATTAGAAGATGTGGAAAGATTCACATGTCCATATATGATGTACTGTTCACAAAGAAAGTTTTTCTTTGAATTCTGGGACGTGTAGTCCTGTTTATTGTATTTTAAAAGAGGAGTCCATGACTCAGAATTAAAAGGAAAAGCATGCACTGTAGGTATAAAACACATGAATCTGTGAAACATGCCTGCTATGTATTAGATACCTTTTAGGGTAGGTATTGGTAAATTATAGGACAGGTTTGTATGTGCTTAGCTGGTAAGACATGCTCTTTAAACTAATACTGAGTCTGATGTGTAGTATGAGAGCCGTAAGCATAGTTAAACATTCAGTGTTTAAACATGGATCAATCCTACTACGTCTGACCCTGTCTGTGCACTCTCACTGGCAGTTTCACTTGGCGTATAAAAGCTGTTTCACAAGCCTCCAACCAATGTTTTAGTACACACAAGTCGCCTCTGAAATACGCTGCAGATATGCTATAAACGCAAAAAGAACAATTGATGGACAGAATGCAGAACAATGTCATACATTCACCCCAGTACAGAGATCTGGGCCTAAATCCATTCTTTTTTTGCTCACCATGCCATTCCAGTTTGGACCCAGCCATATGCAAATCAGTCTTGACCCTGCGCCCAATGGGAACAGTCCAGCCCGAACTGCCAGGCCAGGTCCTCCTTGGACTGGAAACAAGCATCCTAAGACCGGTTTCGGGGTTTCACCCCTCATCAGCCAGGATAGCTTGACTCCAGTGGCATGGAGAGCACGGGATCCACATCTGGGCATACCCGTGTCACTCGGGGTGACAAACGCAAAAAGAACAATTGATGGACAGAATGCAGAACAATGTCATACATTCACCCCAGTACAGAGATCTGGGCCGAAATCCATCGTTTTTTGCTCACCATGCCATTCCAGTTTGGACCCAGCCATATGCAAATCAGTCTTGACCCTGTGCCCAATGGGAACAGTCCAGCCCGAACTGCCATGACAGGTCCTCCCTGGACTGGAAACAAGCATCCTTGGACCGGTTTCGGGGTTTCACCCCTCATTAGCCAGGATAGCTTGACTCCAGTGGCATGGAGAGCATGGGACCCACGTCTGGGCATACCCGTCCCACTCGGGGTGACAAACGCAAAAAGAACAATTGATGGACAGAATGCAGAACAATGTCATACATTCACCCCAGTTCAGAGATCTGGGCCTAAATCCATCGTTTTTTTGCTCACCATGCCATTCCAGTTTAGACCCAGCCATATGCAAATCAGTTTTGACCCTGCACCCAATGGGAACACTCCAGCCCGAACTGCCAGGCCAGGTCTTCCCTGGACTGGAAACAAGCATCCTAAGACCGGTTTCACCCCTCATCAGCCAGGATAGCTTGACTCTAGTGGCATGGAGAGCACGGGACCCACGTCTGGGCATACCCGTCCCACTCGGGGTGACAAACACAAAAAGAACAATTGATGGACAGAATGCAGAACAATGTCATACATTCACCCCAGTACAGAGATCTGGGCCTAAATCCATTGTTTTGTTGCTCACCATGCCATTCCAGTTTGGACCCAGCCATATGCAAATCAGTCTTGACCCTGCGCCCAATGGGAACAGTCCAGCCCAAACTGCCTGGCCAGGTCCTCCCTGGACTGGCAACAAGCATCCTAGGACCGGTTTCGGGGTTTCAACCCTCATCAGCCAGGATAGCTTGACTCCAGTGGCATGGAGAGCACGGGACCCACGTCTGGGCATACCCGTCCCACTCGGGGTGACAAACGCAAAATGAACAATTGATGGACAGAATGCAGAACAATGTCATACATTCACCCCAGTACAGAGATCTGGGCCTAAATCCATCGTTTTTTTGCTCACCGTGACATTCCAGTTTGGACCCAGCCATATGCAAATCAGTCTTACCCTGCTCCCAATGGGAACAGTCCAGCCCGAACTGCCTGGCCAGGTCCTCCCTGGACTGGAAACAAGCATCCTAGGACCGGTTTTGGGGTTTCACCCCTCATCAGCCAGGATAGCTTGACTCCAGTGGCATGGTATGCCCAGACGTGGGTCCCTTGCTCACTTTGCCACTGGATTCAAGCTAGCCTGGCTAATGAAGGGTGTTACCCAGAAACCGGTCCCAGGATGCTTGTTTCTGGTTCATGGAAGACCTGGCTTGGCAGTTCGGGCTGGACTGTTCCCATGAGGCACAGGGTCAAGACTGATTTGCCTATAGCTGGGCCTGAACTGAGGTGACGAAGTGAGCTAAAGAACGATGATGGATTCAACCCAGATCTGTGACTGGGGGTGTGTGTCTGAAAAGTTTCAGTGCTTCGTCCATCATCTCCTTGTGTTTGTCCTAAATTGGCACTGGTATGCCCAGACGTGGGTCCCTTGCTCACTTTGCCTCTGGATTCAAGCTAGCCTGGCTGATGAAGGGTGTTACCCAGAAACTGGTCGCAGGAGGCTTGTTTCCGGTTCAGGGAAGACCTGGCTTGGCAGTTCGGGCTGGACTGTTCCCATGAGGCACAGGGTCAAGACTGATTTGCCTATAGCTGGGCCTGAACTGAGGTGGCGAAGTGAGCTTATGAACGATGATGGATTCAACCCAGATCTGTGACTGGGGATGAGTGTCTGAAAAGTTTCAGCGCTCCGTCCATCATCTCCTTGTGTTTGCTTTGTTTGCCCTAAGTTGGCAGGGTATGCCCAAACGTGGGTCCCTTGCTCACTTTGCCACTGGATTCAAGCTAGCCTGGCTGATGATGGGTGTTACCCAGAATCCGGTCTCAGGAGGCTTGTTTCCAGTTCAGGGAAGACCTGGCTTGGCAGTTGGGCTGGACTGCTCCCATGAGGCACAGGGTCAAGACTGATTTTCATATGGCTGGGTCTGAACTGAGGTGGCAAAGTGAGCTAAAGAACGATGATGGATTCAACCCAGATCTGTGACTGGGGGTGAGTGTCTGAAAAGTTTCAGCTCTCCGTCCATCATCTCATTGTGTTTGCTTTGTTTGCCCTAAGTTGGCAGGGTATGCCCAGACGTGGGTCCCTTGCTCACTTTGCCACTGGATTCAAGCTAGCCTGGCTGATGAAGGGCTTTACCCAGAAACCGGTCCCAAGATGCTTGTTTCCGGTTCAGGGAAGACCTGGCTTGGCAATTCGGGCTGGACTGTTCCCATGAGGCACAGGGGCAAGAGTGATTTGCATATAGCTGGGTCTGAACTGAGGTGGCGAAGTGAGCTAAAGAATGATGATGAATTCAACCCAGATCTGTGACTGGGGGTGAGTGTCTGAAAAGTTTCAGCGCTCCGTCCATCATCTCCTTGTGTTTGCTTTGTTCGCCCTAAGTGGGCAGGGTATGCCCAGACGTGGGTCCCTTGCTCACTTTGCCACTGGATTCAAGCTAGCTTGGCTAATGAAGGGTGTTACCCAGAAACCGGTCCCAGGATGCTTGTTTCTGGTTCATGGAAGACCTGGCTTGGCAGTTCGGGCTGGACTGTTCCCATGAGGCACAGGGTCAAGACTGATTTGCCTATAGCTGGGCCTGAACTGAGGTGGCGAAGTGAGCTAAAGAACGATGATGGATTCAACCCAGATCTGTGACTGGGGGTGTGTGTCTGAAAAGTTTCAGTGCTTCGTCCATCATCTCCTTGTGTTTGTCCTAAATTGGCACTGGTATGCCCAGACATGGGTCCCTTGCTCACTTTGCCTCTGGATTCAAGCTAGCCTGGCTGATGAAGGGTGTTACCCAGAAACTGGTCGCAGGAGGCTTGTTTCCGGTTCAGGGAAGACCTGGCTTGGCAGTTCGGGCTGGACTGTTCCCATGAGGCACAGGGTCAAGACTGATTTGCCTATAGCTGGGCCTGAACTGAGGTGGCGAAGTGAGCTAAAGAACGATGATGGATTCAACCCAGATCTGTGACTGGGGGTGTGTGTCTGAAAAGTTTCAGTGCTTCGTCCATCATCTCCTTGTGTTTGTCCTAAATTGGCACTGGTATGCCCAGACGTGGGTCCCTTGCTCACTTTACCTCTGGATTCAAGCTAGCCTGGCTGATGAAGGGTGTTACCCAGAAACTGGTCGCAGGAGGCTTGTTTCCGGTTCAGGGAAGACCTGGCTTGGCAGTTCGGGCTGGACTGTTCCCATGAGGCACATGGTCAAGACTGATTTGCCTATAGCTGGGCCTGAACTGAGGTGGCGAAGTGAGCTTATGAACGATGATGGATTCAACCCAAATCTGTGACTGGGGATGAGTGTCTGAAAAGTTTCAGCGCTCCGTCCATCATCTCCTTGTGTTTGCTTTGTTTGCCCTAAGTTGGCAGGGTATGCCCACACGTGGGTCCCTTGCTCACTTTGCCACTGGATTCAAGCTAGCCTGGCTGATGATGGGTGTTACCCAGAATCCGGTCTCAGGAGGCTTGTTTCCAGTTCAGGGAAGACCTGGCTTGGCAGTTGGGCTGGACTGCTCCCATGAGGCACAGGGTCAAGACTGATTTTCATATAGCTGGGTCTGAACTGAGGTGGCGAAGTGAGCTAAAGAACGATGATGGATTCAACCCAGATCTGTGACTGGGGGTGAGTGTCTGAAAAGTTTCAGCTCTCCGTCCATCATCTCCTTGTGTTTGCTTTGTTTGCCCTAAGTTGGCAGGGTATGCCCAGACGTGGGTCCCTTGCTCACTTTGCCACTGGATTCAAGCTAGCCTGGCTGATGAAGGGCTTTACCCACAAACCGGTCCCAAGATGCTTGTTTCCGGTTCAGGGAAGACCTGGCTTGGCAATTCGGGCTGGACTGTTCCCATGAGGCACAGGGTCAAGACTGATTTGCATATAGCTGGGTCTGAACTGAGGTGGGGCAGTGAGCTAAAGAATGATGATGGATTCAACCCAGATCTGTGACTGAGGGTGAGTGTCTGAAAAGTTTCAACGCTCCGTCCATCATCTCCTTGTGTTTTCAGGTATGCTATAAAGCATGGTGCTTTGTGTTTAAAAGATGGGACATGTCCTTTTGTGTTCAATAAGTTACTTGTGCACTTTCAGGTCCCTGTGCCAATTACTACATAGAGTATGCCACCCATAAAGCAAATGCAAAACACACAAGATGATGGACGGAATGCTGCACATTGGCAAACATTCACCCCCAGTCACAGATCTGGGTTTAATCCATCGTTATTTTGCTTCACCACGCCACCCCAGTTCAAACATAGCCATATGCAAATCAGTCTTGACCCTGTGCCTCATGGGAACAGTCCAGACCGAACTGCCAAGCCATGTCTTCCCTGGACCGGAATCAAGCATCCTAGGACCGGTTTCAGGCTATCAGCCTTCATCAGCCAGGATAGCTTGACTCCAGTGGCGTAGTGAGTACGGGACCCACGTCTGGGCATACCCTTCTCACTTAGGGCGAAATGCAAAACACACAAGATGATGGACGGAATGCTGCACATTGGCAAACATTCACCCCCAGTCACAGATCTGGGTTTAATCCATCGTTATTTTGCTTCACCACGCCACCCCAGTTCAGACATAGCCATATGCAAATCAGTCTTGACCCTGTGCCTCGTGGTGAAGCAAAATAACGATGGATTAAACCCAGATCTGTGACTGGGGGTGAATGTTTGCCAATGTGCAGCATTCCGTCCATTATCTTGTGTGTTTTGCATTTCGCCCTATGTGGGAAGGGTATGCCCAGACGTGGGTCCCGTGCTCACTACGCCACTGGAGTCAAGCTATCCTGGCTGATGAAGGCTGATAGCCTGAAACCGGTCCTAGGATGCTTGATTCCGGTCCAGGAAGACATGGCTTGGCAGTTCGGTCTGGACTGTTCCCATGAGGCACAGGGTCAAGACTGATTTGCATATGGCTATGTCTGAACTGGGGTGGCGTGGTGAAGCAAAATAACGATGGATTAAACCCAGATCTGTGACTGGGGTTGAATGTTTGCCAATGTGCAGCATTCCGTCCATCATCTTGTGTGTTTTACCCATAAAGCAACTGACATACCTTTGCACAAAAGCATAAAGTATCTCACAGAATCAGACAGCTGCAGAAGCACTTATACATTCAGTCACTTAGTCAGAAACTACAATTGTATGCAGTAGTCCCAAAGATAGTTGCAGTCACACCTACATACCCCTCTATTCCGTAACAAAGGCATTGACATATTTAATCAACCACTTACATACACATTTAGAGAGACCTGGAGGAACTAAAACAGACAGTCACATACCAGCACATTTAATTAAAAATCCCATGGCACTGCTACAGGTGTACTTCTACACTCACTTAGATACATAGGCAAGTAGTGACACAATCTCATCATCCATCCAGACAACTAGTGTTTTAAACATGGATAAGGCCCAGTAGTACATATCCATTCACACATCCACAAAAGCACTCTCACATCTGCTCAGTCACCCATGCAGCCATTCACACAGACACTCACTCTCTGATACAGTCACTCACAATCCAATTCACTTAATCAAACACCCACTCAAAACACCCACTCACTCATGCAAACACCCACTTAAATACCCAGTCACTCACTCATAAAGCCATTCAAACACTGACTCACTCATTCACCTAAAAAAGCCCTCATGTATCCACTCACTTACACATACAGCCACTCACACAGTCACTCACTCACCCACAAAGGTAGTCATGCAATCATTCACAAACTCACCGATACATCCTCACACGCAACCTCTCACTCAGTCATACTAACACTTACACAATCACTCATACACCTATACTGCTACTTACATACTTGCTATTTCACTCATACAGCTACCTATACACCCACTCGATCACTCCTAAACCACTCCTTCACTTACTCACACATACAGTAACTTACACACTAATACAGGCACTCAGCCACCCAGTCACTCACTCATAGAGCCAGTTACTCACCCATATAGACACTTACATACCCAGTCACCCATGCAGCCACTAACACATTCAGTCACACACTTACATAACCACTCCTCTTCATATATACACTGACATACAGCTTATCATTTGTTTTAACCATGAAAGGCAGTTCTGACAAAAACCTTTTTTGGAACTATGGGGCATATTAGCAAGACCCACGTTAAAATTATCGCCGTTTTAGCGGCAGGAAACTGCCGCTAAAGCGGCGATAATGGGCTTGCTAATATGCGTTATAGAATTCCAATAGAAGCCCAGGTTAGATGAGCAGGACATCTAACCTGGGCTTCTATTGGAATTCTATAACGCATATTAGCAAGCCCATTATCGCCGTTTTAGCGGCAGTTTCCTGCCGCTAAAACAGCGATAATTGTAACGTGGGTCTTGCTAATATGCCCTACTATTTTGTATTTGTTTTCTTAAATTTCGTAATTTTCTTCGTATTTTTCCGCAAACAAGTTGGCAACGAAGGGTGGGGGAATTCTAACCACAAACATAAAAACTGTGCAAATACTAGGGTAAATTGAAAAAACAATTTGCAGATGTGTTGCCTTGCTATCGCCAGAATAACTTTGATAGACTGCTCACCAGCTGTGAGAGCAGTACTACAGTCTAGACAATATATGCCAACACACCTTAATTTGGGAGAAATTTCTGGGAGTCGTCTTTCCAATTCTGTTGGCACTCTGTCTCCGGAAGCAGGTGGTGTAGTCCTGGAGGTAAATGGTTCCTCTCCAGATCTCTCCTTCTTTGCCCTATTGAGATTTATCCTGTGATACATTCTAAGGTGCTATAACATGCTTGTTGTACCGCATGAATATTTTTGGCGGTGCCCCTTGAAAGAGTCTTATCACATATGGTGCATTTGACTAATTTTGCCGCTGTCTCGGATTCCCCAGATGGAATTGTAAAGAAATTCCATGCAAAGTCTAGTTTTTTAGGGAGTGGTCCTTCATCGCCAGAGTCTTCTTAATGCAGCTCTGTCTCTTGCTCCTCAGTTTGCTGTGTCCCTGGTCTTAGTCACTTCCTCCTGTTGCCATTTTGATTTTAGAAAATAACAAAAAAATTGTCCTGAGCAAAGTTCTGCACAAACAGTACAGCACACCTCCAAGAAACAAGTAAAAACCCACTGGAACCTTCAACAAAAAAGAAACAGTTGGGAACTTCCTAAAAAGGTTAATGAAAAGTGTCTCCTCCAATCATATCTCTTTGTTTCCAGGTCACATGATCTTCGCGATTACCGACGTCATTGCGAAGACCTGCGTCATTGCGATGATGGGAAATACAATTGAAAAGTGCTATACATTGATATTAATAACAGAAACTGGCACATACCTATCGCAATAATAAGAATTTGCGTTGAAGAAAAAAATTGAAAGAAAAAATACATAGTTATTAACCCAGTGAAACAAATGGCAAAGATAGACACAGAGAAATACGTAAACAGGTGGTCCATTGCACAGCTGTAATGTACAATAAAAAGTAGGCATTTACACAATGAGAAAGCATTTATTAATTTGCTAATAGAAAGTACTCCACTTCAGTAGACATCTTTTTCCAAAACCGAATTCTTCTTCAAAAAACATAATATTCCATTATAACACTGTTGCTTATTCCAGAACAATTAAACATAAACATGGAGCACTTTCAGATATAAAAATAGAAGATGCCCCAGGTGAAAACTCCACTTGAGTGTAATGGAAACGATCCTAAGTTCTTGGGTTTGGCGTATGCAAAGCAAATACTCTTCCTCTACTATTCTACATTGAAAAATGATGTATAAATTTAACAGAAGTGATTGCATTGTTAATCTATGGGAGCAGAATCTCAACTTGGATGGCTGTGATGAGTGGTTTATTTATTGATGTGCACTCGTTAGATCAGAGTGGATAGTTCTCCATTATGTATATTCTAAGTATGCAAATGCCCAAAAACGATTCCATCAATCAAACAAACCCACTCACAGACCCATAGCAGTACTCAAACACCCACTCACAGACATGCACAGGCACTGACACAACCACTTACAGACACACACACCCACTCACAGACCCATACCGCCATTAAGAGTCCCAGTCATAGACTCACAAAGAGACTCACACCCACTCACAGACCCACTCAGCCAGTGACACACCCACTCACAAACCCATAGCACCACTTACAGATCCACACACAAACCCATAAAACCACTGATACACCCACTCATAGAGCCACACAGCTACTCATACACCCAGTCACTGACCTATAGAGCCACTCACACACCCATTCTCAAATTTTAGAGGTTACAATTTGGGGGGGGAATAAAAAAATTTAAAAAGATAAAATTAAAAAACAAAGCTTACAGGGACGTTATAGTTAGGAAATAGAATAATAAAAACCTTAGAAAGTCACTGAAAAAACCAAAAGTTACAGGTATGTTATATTTCGGATATAGAATTTTAAAAAACTTAGAAATTCACTAAAAAAACAAAGGTTTCAGGGACGCTTTAGTTAGGAAATAGAATAAAAAAACATTAGAAGTTCACTGAAAAAAAACAAAGGTTACAGGACTGTTATAGTTGGGCCCACATTTCACTCATACAAAACCAGAGAAACTCAGCAGTTAAAGTTACCTGAGTTAACTATAACTTATGCCTTCGCAATGCACTGCTTATGACCTCACATATTACATCACTGATGACATGGTCAGTAACATCACTGATGACATAACTGATAACATCTCAAATGGCATCACTGATGACATCACTGATGACATCATCCAGTGAGTATAAGTGTTTATGATTGCTAAACATATATCCTAAGGTACTACAAAAGTTAGACTAATATACTAAGGGTACTACTACTAATAAGTGATACTACTTCTAACAAATATTATTTAAGTGGCTGAGTGGCTGTATGTCTGTCTGTGAGTGTGTTTGTGAGTGGTTATATGGATGTGTGAGTGGCTGTGGGGGTGTGAGTGGGGGTGTAAGTGGTTGTATGGGTTTGTAAGTAGGTGTGTGATGAGTTGTATGGGTGTGTGACTGGATACATGAAAGGTTGTATGGATTTGTGAAGGGGGTGTGAGTGGGTGTGTGAGTGGTTGTGCTGGTGTATGAGTGGGTGTGTGAGTGAGTGAGTGAGTGAGTAAGTAGATGTGTGAGTAGTTGTATGGGTTTGTAAGTGGGTGTGAGTGGTTTTATGGGTGTGATACTTGGTGTGTGAGGGTCTGTGTAGGTGAGTGAGTTAGTGTTTGTATGGATGAGTGATTGGGTGAGTCAGTGACTGTATGCATGAGTGAATGCATATATGAGTGCCCAAATGGATGAGTGTATGCATGTGTAAGTAGCTGTATGGGTGTATGAGTGGGTATGTGAGTGGCTGCATAACTGGGTATGTGCGTGGTTGTATGGGTGAGCGAGGAGCTGTGTGAGAGGCTGTATGGGTGAGTGAATGGGTGTGTGAGTGTCTTTATGGATGAGTGAGGGGGTGGGTGAACGGTTGTATATATATATATATATATATTCTCTGAAAAAACCATAGGTTTCAGGGACGTTACAGTTAGTTGGACATTTCACTAGTACAAAACCAGAGACATTCGCCCGGTATAGTTAGTTGAGCTGACTATAACTGGCGCCCCCGCAATGAACTGCTGATGACGTCACATAATACATCATTCATGACATGGTCAGTGACATCACTGATGACATCACTGATGACATCTCAAATGACATCACTGATGACATCATCCACGTGATAATCTGATGCACCTCCTCACACCCTAATATAAACTTTGATACACCCACTCTAAAATGCAGACTACCATTTTCGAAACCGTAGACACCAATACCAGTTACTACATACCCACTCACTGATTCCTAGGTCTACACACATGTCCACTCATTCATCCATACAGTTACTCATACATGCAGTCACTCATCAATACAGCACTATCATATGCACTCATACACCTATACAGACACTCACACACCACCACTCACCCATAGAGTTACTCACACACCTAGTCAGTCATGCAAAGAATCAATCATACTCCCATTTACTCACCTATACAGTTATACACACACCACTTCACTTATTCATACAGATACTAATGCATACTTACTCTCTTCTACAATCACTGACACAAGCACACACTCATCCATACAGCCACTCTCACAATCACTCACTCTCACATATAGTCATTTATATACTCCAACACTCACATATACTGCCTTTCACATATGTAGTTACTCACACATGTACCACTGAGACATCCATTCACTCACCAACACACCCATATACACACTCACCCACCCATACAGCCCTTCACAGATGCACTCTTGAACCCATACACCCAGTGAATCACCTACTCACACATCTATGCACAGAGTCACACACCTTCACCCACCCACAGAGACACTCAGGCACCCATACAGATACTCAGACAACCAATCAATAACCCATATAGACACTCATGTAGCTACTCACCAACCCATGCAGCCACTTACACACCAACTGGCAGGCTAATACAGACATTCACACAGTTTAGTCACTAACCCATGCATTCAGTAAGACACGATTAATCACTCACTTATAAAGTCAGTCACGCACATACTAAATCATCTATTCAGACACTTATACACCCACTCATCCTTCAATACACCTTGGCATTATCTACTGGCGGTCGCCAGTAGATAGTTATAGTTACAACCTATTATCCATAGGAAATCCGCGACATTCTATTTGAAATAACTCTCTTGCCGGTTGACGTATCTTCGCAAACATTTCAAACTTTATGGCCCGCTCCGGTCCGCTCCTACCCTGAAAGTCTCGGGGGATTCGTCAAGCGGGGGCCGAGAAAAAAGGGGGTCCCAAAACGCGTTTTCCCCATGCAATTTTCCATAGGAAACTTTAGACACGGCTACAGCCTGAACTGCTGAACGGAATTACACCAAATTTGGCAAAGAGGTAGTTCTTGGTTCAGAAAGAACCCTTTTTGTTAAATGGTGTAAATCCGTTCAGTAGTTGCTGAGAAAATCAAAAGTAAAAAGATAGTGATATCTAGGGCCGCGGATCCTCCCGAGCACGAGCTTTATGTTAATTGGCTGTCAACACTCCAAACCAGGAAGTGTTGGCAGCCATTTTGTCCCTCGGTAGAACCGAGGGATAGAAACAAGTGCGCAAAGCGCACAAAGGGGCAGGGTAGAAACACCCTGACCCCTAGGTCTGCTCAAGGGGTCCCACAAGGACCCCCTGGGCAAAAAAAAATTGTTTTTTTAAAAAAAATCGGCAGGATGCGCTCAGGGAGCGCGAACCCTGCCGAAAAAAATCGAAGCGCGGTCTCCCGCGCTCGATGTTAGCATGGCCCCCGGGTGGGCCAAGACCCGGGGCATGCTGGGGGGGTAATTTTATGTGTGGGGGGCCTCTAAGGGCCCCCAAGCCCGGGGACCACCACCCCCGGGGCTTTATGTATAATGGTGCGGGAGGGCTCTGAGCCCTCCCGCAGCCCCGGGGACCGCCACCTCCCCGGGGCTTCTTTTTTATTTAAAGAAACCTGTGTGGGGGCTCCAGCCCCACACACGCCCGAGACCACCACCTCCCGGGGCACTAAGAAAAATTAAAATGGGGGTCCGTTTTGGACCTCAGAGCCCGGGGACCACCACCTCCCCGGGGCTTTCAAAATGTAGAGGGGGGCCGCGCGGCCCCCTCCTGGAGCCCTTGATGGCCCTGGGGACCGCCACCCCCAGGGCCGGCTCCTGCAGTGTCCCAGGGTGCCTACCCCCGGCACACTGCTGTTTGCAATGACAGGACGGGAGCCTCGCGGCTCCCGTCCTGTCATTGCAAACTTGCTTTGGATATTGGAAGAGAGAGCAGGAAACCTGCTCTCTTCCAATATCCAAAGCCGACAGCTTTCCACATGGGGAGCAGCATCTTAGCAGCTCCCCATGTGTAAAAGCAATGCCGGCTCCCGTAGGACACGGGGAGCCGGCGGGACTGTGGGGGGCTTGGGGACCCCCCCAGAGTCCCCAACGAGAGGCCAGGGCCCGGGGGATGGGGTCCCCGGGGCCATAAGAGGCCACGGAGGGGGCCACGCAGCCCCCTCCCCAAAGTAACAAAAATAAAAAATAAATTAAAAAAACGATCGGGCCCGTAGGCCCCGCCCCTTCCTTCACCACTCTGCAAACGCGCCCCTGGCGCGTTTGCAGAGGGGAACGATCCCCTTGAATACTGGGGGTCCCTGGGGCCAACTAGCCCACCAGGAACCTCCAGTATGCGCCAGGGGCTGCCTTGCAGAGAGGTGTACAGAGGCCACGCCCCTTTTTACACCTCTCTGCAACGCAGCTCTATGGCGCTGTTTGGAGGTATATGGTGGGCTAGTTGCACCCCAGGGACCCTCAGGATTCAAGGGGAGTTAATCCCCTGACTTAAAACGCGCCACGGGGCGCGTTTGCACAGTGGTGAAGGGAGGGGGCGGGGCTTCAGGTGACATGTGTGCAAACAGGCCCCGTGGCGCGTTTTAAGATGGGGAATTAAATCCTCTTCAATCCTGAGGGTCCTTGGGGGCCAACTAGCCCAACAGGTACGTCCAGAAAGCGCCACAGAGCTGTGTTGCAGAGAAGTGTAAAAAGGGGTGTGGCCTCTGTAAATGTCTCTGCAACGCAGCCCCCTGGCGCATACTGGAGGTTCCTGGTGGGCTAGTTGGCCCGTAGGGACCCTCATGATTCAAGGGGACTTAATCCCCCAACTTAAAACGCGCCACGGGGCGCGTTTGCACAGATGTCACCTCAGGCCCCGCCCCTCCCTTCACCATTGTGCAAATATTCTTCTAAAATCATCCGAAATACGAATTCCGATTTACTCACCTGTTATAAGGAGAGACCTCAGTGCTGTATCTTTCAGTCCAGTACTGGTCCTGAAAAGTAATTTTAACCGTACTTACCAGTAACTTGAATTTCCTTCCATAGGATATCATTGTCTGCTTTTTGCTGAAAAAGTTTCTAAGTGTTGATTTTTGAAACCTACAAATATTCCTCTAAAATCAGCCGAAATACGAATTCCGATTTACTCACCTGTTATCAGGAGAGACCTCAGTGCTGCATCTTTCAGCCCAGTACTGATCCTGAAAAGTAATTTTAACCGTACTTACCGGTAACTTGAATTTCCTTTATAGGCTAACATTGACTGGTTTCACTTGGAAATTCTTCTAAGTGTGGAGTTTTGGAACTTTAAAATATTCCTCTAAAATCAGCCGAAATACGAATTCCGATTTACTCACCTGTTATCAGGAGAGACCTCAGTGCTACATCTTTCAGCCCAGTACTGATCCTGAAAAGTAATTTTAACCGTACTTACCGGTAACTTGAATTTCCTTCATAGGCTAACATTGACTGGTTTCACTTGGAAATTCTTCTAAGTGTGGAGTTTTGGAACTTTAAAATATTCCTCTAAAATCAGCCGAAATACGAATTCCGATTTACTCACCTGTTATCAGGAGAGACCTCAGTGCTGCATCTTTCAGCCCAGTACTGATCCTCAAAAGTAATTTTAACCGTACTTACCGGTAACTTGAATTTCCTTCATAGGCTAACATTGACTGGTTTCACTTGGAAATTCTTCTAAGTGTGGAGTTTTGGAACTTTAAAATATTCCTCTAAAATCAGCCGAAATACGAATTCCGATTTACTCACCTGTTATAAGGAGAGACCTCAGTGCTGTATCTTTCAGTCCAGTACTGGTCCTGAAAAGTAATTTTAACCGTACTTACCAGTAACTTGAATTTCCTTCCATAGGATATCATTGTCTGCTTTTTGCTGAAAAAGTTTCTAAGTGTTGATTTTTGAAACCTACAAATATTCCTCTAAAATCAGCCGAAATACGAATTCCGATTTACTCACCTGTTATCAGGAGAGACCTCAGTGCTGCATCTTTCAGCCCAGTACTGATCCTGAAAAGTAATTTTAACCGTACTTACCGGTAACTTGAATTTCCTTTATAGGCTAACATTGACTGGTTTCACTTGGAAATTCTTCTAAGTGTGGAGTTTTGGAACTTTAAAATATTCCTCTAAAATCAGCCGAAATACGAATTCCGATTTACTCACCTGTTATCAGGAGAGACCTCAGTGCTGCATCTTTCAGCCCAGTACTGATCCTCAAAAGTAATTTTAACCGTACTTACCGGTAACTTGAATTTCCTTCATAGGCTAACATTGACTGGTTTCACTTGGAAATTCTTCTAAGTGTGGAGTTTTGGAACTTTAAAATATTCCTCTAAAATCAGCCGAAATACGAATTCCGATTTACTCACCTGTTATCAGGAGAGACCTCAGTGCTGCATCTTTCAGCCCAGTACTGGTCCTGAAAAGTAATTTTAACCGTACTTACCGGTAACTTGAATTTCCTTCATAGGCTAACATTGACTGGTTTCACTTGGAAATTCTTCTAAGTGTGGAGTTTTGGAACTTTAAAATATTCCTCTAAAATCAGCCGAAATACGAATTCCGATTTACTCACCTGTTATCAGGAGAGACCTCAGTGCTGCATCTTTCAGCCCAGTACTGGTCCTGAAAAGTAATTTTAACCGTACTTACCGGTAACTTGAATTTCCTTCATAGGCTAACATTGACTGGTTTCACTTGGAAATTCTTCTAAGTGTGGAGTTTTGGAACTTTAAAATATTCCTCTAAAATCAGCCGAAATACGAATTCCGATTTACTCACCTGTTATCAGGAGAGAACCCAGTGCTGCATCTTTTAGCCCAGTACTGATCCTCAAAAGTAATTTTAACCATACTTACCAGTAACTTGAATTTCCTTCCATAGGATATCATTGCCTGCTTTTTGCTGAAAAAGTTTCTAAGTGTTGATTTTTGAAACATACAAATATTCCTCTAAAATCAGCCGAAATCCGAATTCTGATTTACTCACCTGTTATCAGGAGAGACCTCAGTGATGCATCTTTCAGCCCAGTACTGGTCCTGAAAAGTAATTTTAACCGTACTTACCAGTAACTTGAATTTCCTTCCATAGGCTAACATTGACTGGTTTCACTTGGAAATTCTTCTAAGTGTGGAGTTTTGGAACTTTAAAATATTCCTCTAAAATCAGCCGAAATACGAATTCCGATTTACTCACCTGTTATCAGGAGAGACCTCAGTGCTGCATCTTTCAGCCCAGTACTGATCCTCAAAAGTAATTTTAACCGTACTTACCGGTAACTTGAATTTCCTTCATAGGCTAACATTGACTGGTTTCACTTGGAAATTCTTCTAAGTGTGGAGTTTTGGAACCTTAAAATATTCCTCTAAAATTCAGCCGAACTACGAATTCCGATTTACTCACCTGTTATCAGGAGAGACCTCAGTCCTGCATCTTTCAGCCCAGTACTGATCCTGAAAAGTAATTTTAACCGTACTTACCAGTAACTTGAATTTCCTTCCATAGGATATCATTGACTGGTTTCACTTGGAAATTCTTCTAAGTGTGGAGTTTTGGAACTTTATAATATTCCTCTAAAATCAGCCGAAATACGAATTCCGATTTACTCACCTGTTATCAGGAGAGACCTCAGTGCTGCATCTTTCAGCCCAGTACTGATCCTGAAAAGTAATTTTAACCGTACTTACCAGTAACTTGAATTTCCTTCCATAGGATATCATTGCCTGCTTTTTGCTGAAAAAGTTTCTAAGTGTTGATTTTTGAAACATACAAATATTCCTCTAAAATCAGCCGAAATCCGAATTCTGATTTACTCACCTGTTATCAGGAGAGACCTCAGTGATGCATCTTTCAGCCCAGTACTGGTCCTGAAAAGTAATTTTAACCGTACTTACCAGTAACTTGAATTTCCTTCCATAGGCTAACATTGACTGGTTTCACCTGGAAATTCTTCTAAGTGTGGAGTTTTGGAACTTTAAAATATTCCTCTAAAATCAGCCGAAATACGAATTCCGATTTACTCACCTGTTATCAGGAGAGACCTCAGTGCTGCATCTTTCAGCCCAGTACTGATCCTGAAAAGTAATTTTAACCGTACTTACCAGTAACTTGAATTTCCTTCCATAGGAATCCATTGTCTGGTTTTCAGCAGAAAAGTTTCAAAGTGTCGATTTTCACAAACTACAAATATTCCTAAAAATCGCCTGTATGACTTAAACGCATTCTTTCAACTGTTTACAGGAGATGCACCAGTGCTGGATCCAGGATCCAACACTGAGTAAGAAAAAGTAACAATAACAGTTTTTAACTTCTAAGTGAATTTCCTTCCATAGGATAACATTGGTGATTCTATGAGAAAAGTTTCTAAGTGTGAACTTTTAAAGTACAATAAGATTCCTTAAAAATCACGACTGTAACCAAAACGCTTTTACTCAACTGTTTACAGGAGATGTCCCAGGACTGAATCTAGGATCCAGTAATGTGGTTAGAAAAGTAATCCATAAAGTAACTAATTGCATTTAACTAGAAATTCACATTGAGCTGAATGTTGCATTGTGTTTGAAAATGTGTTGCCCATTGCAACAACTGTAACTACTGTACTTAAAAGTCTATTGCCTATGTGCAAAGTAATTAAACTAAAGTAATTCATTCTGAGAAAGTATTTTTTGTAATGTAATGTATAATGTAATTACAATGTAATTTAAAAAATAAAATATGTAAAAAAAATTGTTTCTAAAAAATTTGGAAATCAGTATGAAAAAATTTATATAACAATTAATACATTTAAAAATTGTCATTTACAAAACCTTTGAAATTCACTGAAAAAACTGTAGGTTTCAGACATGTTATAGTTACAAATTAGCATTTAAAAACCTTTGAAATTCACTGAAAAAACCATAGGTTTCAGGGACGTTATAGTTACAAATTAGCATTTAAAAAACCTTTGAAATTCACTGAAAAAACCATAGGTTTTAGGGACAGTTATAGTTAGTTGGACATTGCACTCGTACAAAATTCGTGAAATTCCCCCGTTATAGTTAGTCCAGCTAACTATAACTCGCTCCCCGCAATGCACTGCTGATGACGTCACATATTACATCACTCATGACATGGTCAGTGACATCACTGATGACATCACTGATGACATCTCAAATGACATCACTGATGACATCATCCACGTGATAATCTGATGCACCTCCTCACACCCTAATATAACCTTTGATACACCCACTCTAAATTACAGACTGCCATTCGCAAAACCATAGACACTCCAACACCAATAACTACATACCCACTCACTGATTCTTAGGTCTACGCACACATCCACTCACTCACCCGTACAGTCACTCATACTTACGGTCACTCAGTACAGGACTATCATATGCACTCATACTCCTATATAGACACTCAAACACCGCCACTCATCCATAGAGGTACTCACACACCTAGTCAGTCATGCAAATAATTAAACACACTACCATTTACTCACCTATACAGTTATACACACACCAGCTCACTTACTCATACAAATAGTAGCACATTCTTACGCTCTTATACAATCACTGATACAAGCACACACTCATCCATACAGCCACTATCACAATCACTCACTCTCGCTTATAGCTATTTATATACTCCAACACACATATATACTGCCTTTCACATATGTAGTTACTCACACATGTACCACTGGGACATACATTCACTCACTAACACACTCTTACACACACTTACCCACCCATACAGTCTATCACAGTTGCACTCTTGAAACCATCCACCCAGTGAATCACCGACTCACACATCTATGCACAGAGTTGCACACACCCCTCCCACACAAACACTCAGGCACCCATACAGATACTCAGACAAGCATTCAATAACTCATATAGACACTCATGTAGCTATTCACAAACACATGCAGCCACTTACACAGCAACAGACAGACGGATACAGACATTCACCCAGTTTAGTCACTAACCCATGCATTCAGTAAGATACGTTAAATCACTCACTTATAGAGTCAGTCACGCACCTACTAAATCATCCATACAGACACTTACACACCCACTCATTCTTCAATACGTCTTTTCCTATATATATTAAAAATATATAAACTTTACAGAAACACACAGTCACTGGATGATGTCATCAGTGATGTCATCAGTGATGTCATTTGAGATGTCATCAGTGATGTCATCAGTGATGTCACTGACCATGTCATGAGTGATGTAATATGTGACGTCATCAGCAGTGCATTGCGGGGCGCGAGTTATAGTTAGCTGGACTAACTATAACGGGGAATTTCACGGGTTTTGTACGAGTGCAATGTCCAACTAACTATAACTGTCCCTAAAACCTATGGTTTTTTCAGTGAATATATATATATATATATATATATATATATATATATATTATCTACTGGCGGTCGCCAGTAGATAGTTATAGTTAAAACCTATTATCCATAGGAAATCCGCGACATTCTATTTGAAATAACGTTGGCGCCGGTTGACGAATCTTCGCGAAAGTTTCCAACTTGTTGGGGCGCTCCGGTCCGCTCCTATCCTGAAAGTCTCGGGGTGATACGTCAAGCGGGGCCGAGAAAAAGGGGGTTCCAAAACGCGTTTTCCCCATTCATTTTTCCATAGGAACCTTTAGTCGCAGCTACAGCCCGAACTGCTGAACGGAATTACACCAAATTTGGCAAAGAGGTAGCCCTTGGTTCAGTGTCATGCCTTTTGCTTAAATGGTGTAAATCCGTTCAGTAGTTCCTGAGAAAATCAAAAGTAAAGTCACATATATATCTGGGCGGAGCCTAACCACACATGTCATCGTGAGATCTGATTGGCTGTCAGCACTTCATCCTGGAATTGCTGGCAGCCATCTTGGGACCAATATAAATGATAGTACCTCATTGAAATGCATTGTAGTGAATAGAAGATTTTGAGGGTCACCAAAAGGAGAACTATAAAGGGTGATAACAGGCTTTAGTTACATTAGAATTTATTTGTTGATGGTACCATACTAATTTTAGGAATTGTGGTGTATTCTAAGGTGATTTTACCATGTGAAAAACCTTCTGCTGGGATATCATGAATCATGTTTGAGAGAACACTATTTTCTCATGCTTGTCCCATGGAGGTTTGGAAGGTGCTCCAGAAGCTAAAATGAGAGCATATTTTCTGTAAATTCACATTATCTTTCTCACTCATGTGAGAATGAAGTCTGACATTCTCAGTAAAACATGTACATCCAACAAGGGCAGAGACTGTCAGTTGATTCCTTTGTGTTCTACTGCAGCTTCCCAGAGTGTTCTAAAGAACAACTAGAGTGCTAACAGCCTTACTTATGACAAAAGTATGGCACACCTGAAGCCATCTTGATTGGAATAAACTGGTAACACTTAAACAATTTAATTTAAAAAGGAACAAAATGATGGGGTTCATTTTGTCATAGAAATTATGGTTAGTGCTGTAGAAAGAAAAATTAGGACATGTTTCAAGTGTGATCTCAAATATCTTCCTGTTATATTTCAACAGGAGCAGCCTGCCAGTTGATGCCTTTGTGTTCTACTGTAGCTTCCCAGAGTGTTCTAAAGAACAACTAGAGCGCTAACAGCCTTACTTATGACAAAAGTATGGCACACCTGAAGCCATCTTGATTGGAATAAACTGGTAACACTTAAAACATTTAATTTAAAAAGGAACAAAATGATGGGGTTCATTTTGTCATAGAAATTATGGTTAGTGCTGTAGAAAGAAAAATTAGGACATATTTCAAGTGTGATCTCAAATATCTTCCTGTTATATTTCAACAGGAGCAGCCTGCCAGTTGATGCCTTTGTGTTCTACTGCAGCTTCCCAGAGTGTTCTAAAGAACAACTAGAGCGCTAACAGCCTTACTTATGACAAAAGTATGGCACACCTGAAGCCATCTTGATTGGAATAAACCAGTAACACTTAAAACATTTAATTTAAAAAGGAACAAAATGAGGGGTTCTTTTTGAAATAGAAATTATGGTTAGTGCTGCAGAAAGAAAAATTAGGGCATGTTTTAAGTGAGATCTCAAATCCTCTTCTATTTCATTAGAAAATTCTGACATGCAGACTGAAACAATCACTTTCAATACCAGCAGCAGACTACCAGTTAACTCCTGGTGAGCAGTAG
The DNA here is from genome assembly GCA_963921515.1 of Calotriton arnoldi. NCBI lineage: Eukaryota > Metazoa > Chordata > Amphibia > Caudata > Salamandridae > Calotriton > Calotriton arnoldi. The sequence continues at coordinate 256,148 of CAWUFW010017554.1, forward strand.
CTTTACTCCAGTGATCTAATGAGCAACTAGAGTGCTAACATTCTGAATTTATGGCAGATGTGAGACATCTGAATGCCTTCTTGATGGAATCAAAGTAAAAAACTGAAAGCCTTTCCTACTGAGGAGACTGCAGTAAATGAAGAAATCTTCCAAGATGGCCACCAGTGAAAAAAGAGCCCAAATGTAGCACAAATATTACCCAGATGTAGCACACATATAGCCCAATGACAAAAGTGTGCAAAACACTTTTTATTTTTAGTTTTATTGCAGTTTTATGTAGTGCAGACTGGTCAGGTATTGGAGCATTGCATCTTAAAACATGACCCCCTACACTACAAAAACACCACTGCACTACCTTAAACCCTAAAACACTACCCCCAGCACGACCCCCTACACTACACAAGCACCACTGCACTATCCTAAACCCTAAAACACTACCCCCAGCACGACCCCCTACACTACCCAAACACCACTGCACAACCCTAAAACATGACCCCCTACACTACACAAACACCACTGCACTACCCTAAACCCTAAAACACTACCCCCAGCACGACCTCCTACACTACACAAGCACCACTGCACTACCCTAAACCCTAAAACACTACCCCAAGCACGACCACCTACACTACACAAACACCACTGCACTACCCTAAACCCTAAAAACTACCCCCAGCACGACCCCTACACTACCCAAACACCACTGCACTAACCTAAATCCTAAAACACTACCCCCAGCACTGACCCCCTACACTGCAAGGCAATGCGTAATGGCTTAT